>JAFVLL020015074.1:72031-186030 GCA_021397915.2 Tor tambroides | reverse complement strand
GCACCCCATAAACACAGTCAAGCCTAGAAAAAAAGCAGTCAACCACCCCTTTAATATTTTTTCAAGATTCTTTGATGAATATTAAGTTCAAAAGAACAGCATTTGTTTGAAATATATTTTGTAACGATGTAAATGTATTTTCTGTCACTTTTGATCAATTAATGCATCTTTTCTGAATAAAAATATTAATTTTTTTTTTTTTTAAAATCTTACTGACCACACATTTTTGAATGGTAGTGTTCATTAATAAAAAAGATATAACACAGATTTGACACATGGGAGATTTATTAAAAACAGCAGGAAACGTATTGATGACAGTGTCATCAGTCATGTCACATTTCTCACAGTTTTTTCTTGGTTTTTTTTCTCTCTTTTTCTGTAGTCTGATATCTATTTCATCTCGTCTGCACCTATAAACTCTGCCTCCAACTGTAGCTCCAGAGACACTAGTTCCCAGAGTTCCCCTCAGACTCCCACCGGCTACGAGATGCCAGTCTTCCCTTCGCCACTAGGAGATGGTAGGCTTCTGCTCTTGGCGGAACATTTAAACTGAATTCCCATGTTGTTGAACTTAATATAGAGGTTAAACATGGGTATGCCCCCTATTGCGCCCAAGTATATATGTTATGTTGCTTTTTTTCTCTTATAGGGTAGCGAGTTTCGTATGCGAGTCATCAGCCTGTGTTTGTGTATTGCCTTACGATGCATTTGTTTTTAAAGCTGTGCGTGGGTTGGGTTGATATATTGCTCTTTTCCATCCCTGGTCCAGATTGTATTCGGATCCCCTACGGCGCCAAGCTATCCCTCTACATGTCTAAAGACTCTGAAGGTACTGCAGGCACTTCTGTTGCCTACATTTCCCATGCTGCCTCACTAATGCACGCTACCACGGAGACTCACCCTGTCTATTATTCAATTAACAGACGCATGCAGACGGTGTTGAGTGAAATATGCAGCTAACATAATGTGTCCCTTCCTTCTTGCAGTCTCACAGAAAGAATGACAGAGAGAAAAATGGTGACGTGAGGAAAAAAAGATGAACAGTGGAGAGAAACAGAAGTGAATGAGATAGAGAGGTGGGAGAGGAAATCAATAGACAAAGAGAGACAGATACATATAGAGACAGACAGAGATGGCTGAACAGACGCTTTAGGGAAATGGGACACATTTGCTGCAGCATGAGTTACAGATCGCTGTGTCACCATGGATACTTTTGTCAGAGCCCCTCTTCATACATATACATACACACACACACACACACACACGCAGTCTGGACAGCCTTCCAGAGCTTAGCACTTTTGTCTACACACAAGAAGGGCTGAAGAGGGCTGTCAAGGGGCTGTGACAAAATCCACATCCTGGTGTTTTTAAACATCTAGCCAACTGTCTATGGCTGCCATATTTGCACCATGGGAAATAGACAGATAACATACCATTACTCATTTCAACATTAATGTTCACAATACAAGACTGTGTTATACACAAATTTGTAACAGTTTACGTTAAGGTTCAATTTGTTAGTATTAGTTAATGCATTTGGTATTATGATCTAAAAATGAACAGTACTTTTACAGCATTTGTTAATCTGTTCTTTCTACATATGAATTTCTGAGATTTCAAGTGGAACTTGAACTAACATTAGTGTTTTTTACACAAACAGATTAATAATTAACAATGTTATATTTATAAATTCACATTAACCTGGATGAATAAATGCTGAAAATGCATAATGTATTAGCTAATTTCACCTTATTGTAAAGTGTTACCATTTCTTGTTGTATGTTTTTATTTTCTTTCAATCTGTATATAACAAATTTGATTATTATTTTACACACACTACCGTTTGGGGTTTGGTAAGATTATTTTATGTTTTTGAAAGAAGGCTCTTATGCTTACCAAGGCTGCATTTATTTGATCCAAAATTCAATACAAACTGTATTGAATGTTGTGAAATGTTATTAAATGAAAGTAACGGTTTTCTTATTTAATATATATTTTAAAATGTAATTTATTCCTGTGATGACAAGACGTCACATGATCTATCATAAATCATTCTCACATGCTAATTTGGTGCTAAAGAAACATTTCTAGTTTTTAATCAGTGCTTTACATTCTTACTGAACGGTGTAATTTATAGGCTATATGTATGTATGTATTTCTTTCCTAAGTTGATGTCCCATGGTGCAAAGATGACTCTGGAATACTTTCGGGGTATTCCAGACACACGCATGGATTTATAACAAAATAGACCTGTGTTTGATTATGACTCTCTAATTATTCTAAATTAACTTAAAGGGAAAGCATTCTTCCTTGCCTAGAAATCTGTGTATGTTATCGGACACTGTCTTGCCTCTAACCAAATCCTTGCTCTTTTATCTAACATGACTACAGTTTTCAGGATTCTTGTTTGTTGCTACTTAAAATATGTGTGAATTATTTGCTCTGAATCACCATGCCTGTAACAAATATCCAGAGTGTAGTTTAAAAAAAAAAAAAAAATCAAAAATGTTAACAAAAAATGTCAATACTGCTCCACAGTATTCAAGATACTGTAGCAATCATAGTATCACTAGTACTAGTATCACTACCTCATATGTGACCCTGGACGACAAAACCAGTCTTAAGTG
Organism: Tor tambroides; assembly: GCA_021397915.2. Lineage (NCBI taxonomy): Eukaryota > Metazoa > Chordata > Actinopteri > Cypriniformes > Cyprinidae > Tor > Tor tambroides. The sequence continues at coordinate 183,403 of JAFVLL020015074.1, read as the reverse complement.
TCAACTATCCAAAATTGAGATTTATACATCATCTGAAAGCTGAATAAATAAGCTTTCCATTGTTGTATGGTTTGTTAGGATAGGACAATATTTGGCCGAGATACAACTATTTGAAAATCCTGAATCTGAGGGAGCAAAAAAATCAAAATATTGAGAAAATCGCCTTTAAAGTTGTCCAAATGAAGTTCTTAGCAATGCATACTACTAATCAAAAATGAAGTTGAGATACATTTATGGTAAGAAATTTACAAAATATCTTCATGGAATATGATCTTTACTTAATATCCTAATGATTTTTGGCATTACAAAAAAAAAAAAAAAAAAAAAAAAATCGATAATTTTGACCCATACAATGTATTTTTGGCTATTGCTACAAATATACCCGTGCTACTTAAGACTGGTTTTGTGGTCCAGGGTCACATATGTATATCCAATAACATAACATGCACATATTGAATCCGCTCTCCCAGATAAAAGTAGTATTTCTTAAGGTTTATGTCAAGTGTTTTTTTATTAGTATTTTGTTGTTTCTTTATTCTAAAGCTTCATCTGGCAGCATATACAGTATTTTTTTGTTGTTTATTTATTTTTTAAAAACTTTTTTTTTTGAGACACCGGTGAGGTAACACTTCATGTTGATACATAACCCCATTTTTGTCCAGTGGCCTAGAAGTTTCCATCATTTCCTGCTCTCGTTCAACCCAAACAAGAGTCAAGTCTTAAGTCAAGCAGAGAGTTTAACTTAAAATATGAGAGTTAACTGTGATAAATTTGTGGTGCTGTACATTTTCATTATAAGCAAAGAGTCTAAGTTAATTTTCTGTGGACAGCATTAAAACAAAAATCAATAACGTCCTAACCAATCAGACATTTCTGGACCATCAGATTTCCCAAAAATCACATTCCTGTTCCAATTTAGTGCTCTTTATTTGGGTTGAACTTACTGTTTTACCTAATTTGGCGCAGAATGTTTCCGACAGTTGACAAATGTTAACATGTAAGATTAGGCTCATTGCACCCAAAGAGAAATGTCAGTCTGTGAATAAATAACTCAGTCATCAGATCAAGTCTGAGCTGAGTCACAAGTAACTGCAGTGAAGTCTAAAAACAGACTCCAGTCTGACTCAAGTCCAAGTCATGAGTCTGAAGCCCACACTTTGGAGAGGGAAAAATATGCTATAAAAAAACAGACATACTCAAACCAGATGTGATGTGATAAGTTTCCTGATCCAAGCAATTTGTCTGTCTGAACATGAAAAAGCAGTGTTACACAGTCAAAGCCAATCAGAATATAGTTGATATTCAATTTGTAGTGATTTGGATTGGGATTTTGGAACAGTGTCACATTTCACAGTGGGCCGGACTACACAACAATCTGACACAAAAACAGAAATCAAATGATAAAAAGAAACTCAAGTTAACATGGCCAAGGTGGGTACCAATGTTGCAATACATAAGGGTCTTGTATATATGAAAAATTGTAGAGTAGGGCATTAGACTATTACTTACACTACCAATCAACGGTTTGGAGTCAGAAATATATTTTAAAATATATTCAAACAGAACAGTTTTTTAAAATTGTAATAATATTTCTTAATATTACTGATTGTTTTTAATGGTTTTTTTTTTTTAAATCAAGTAAACGCAGCATTGGTGAGCGTAAAGAACTTTACTCAAAAAACTCAAAAACATTAAAAAATAATAATAAATTACTTACCCCAAACTTTTGAATGGTAGTGTATGTTTACTAATAGACTACTGCATCAGAATTATTAAACTGTGTTTCAGTTATTCCACAAATGTAGGAAATGCACACTTAATGTAAGCTTACCTGTGGGTAGATACAACACAGTTGTTTTCATTTGAGCTAATTAGGCTAATTACAGTATCATGGATCCAGCAGTGACTGTGTGTGTGAGTGCATTTCTATATGTGTGGTTTTAAACAGAAGGCTGTGTGTGTTTTCAGCTCATTCTATGCAGAGTGAGTTAACTCTGTAGCAGTTATGCCATTTATTCTAACATCTCATCTATTAGTTTTCTCTCTCTTCTTTTTTGCCCCTTTCCAACCATCCCTTTCTTTCTTCAAGGTGAAGCCCCCTCAAAACACATCTATAAGATCCCATTGAGCAACCTAGTTGGACGAAGCATAGAGAGGCCCCTCAAGTCTCCGTTGGTCAATAAAGTGCTCACGGCACCCGCCCCCAGTGTGATCGGCCCCGCTCCCATGATCGCAAGCACAACCTCCCTCTCGCTGTCTCGCATGGAGATCAAAGAGATCGCCAGCCGCACACGGAAAGAACTGCTGGGTGAGTGTCTGTATTTGTGTGCTCTTGAACTGAAAGCTATCATTACGTTTGTGTGGCGCAGTGGGAAGCTGGCAAGAAATGTACCGAAAGAAATCAGCCACAGCATAAGTGCTGCTGGAGATGTGTTTTTGGGGTTGGACATTAGAGCTCCAAGTGGTGCAGCTCAGTACCATTTATTATTAACCCTTCAAATGAGGGTGATAAAAAAACAAACAAAAAAAAACTGTAACGATACTTGCATAATTTCTGTTGTAATACTAGTTCTACAGTCAAACTGACATGAGACTGACATTTTTTATGATGAAGTGTTGGAGTGAGACATCCTAATCACACATTAGATAAGCTGCTAGATTTACTAGACTGCCACAATTCACACCCTGCATGCACAGACACACATACACGCAAGAATGGCTGAGTGGACTATTGGAAGCGCTATTACACCTCCTGGAGGTGCAATTTAATACCATTTGATAATTTCAGCTTACTATGTTGAATTATGATCAATGTTATATGAATTCTTGTGTGTCTGAGCTTGTCTCTGTCTTCTGTATCTTTTGTAGGTTTGACTGAGGAACCCAGCAGTAAAGCAGATGGTAACTCAGTGAAACAGAGAAGAATAAGCAAGAAAACCAAGGAGGAAGAACAGAGAAGAACAGCAGAGATCAGCACCACTGAGCAGTAAGTGTGTAAGTGTGTGTGTGTGTGTTTTGGTTGGTAGATATATTTACGAAGAGTTGGTAAGTTTGATTCATTCTCATAAATCAGTCATTTTCAAGGTTTCAATTAATTGGTTTAAAATTCTAATTCAATTATGTCAAGGTTTTTTAATCAATTTGTTTAATTTTTTTTTCCAATTAAATTTTTTTCCCAGAAAAATCATGTACCAAAATATTACATTATTACAAAACAGTAATATTTCTACAGGTTTTTAAAAACATTAAATCCTTCTTAGTCCATTTATTCCCATTGCTTAGAATACCCACTTCTTTAAAATAGTGCTCATTTTCCAACCTCACAAACAGTTGGAGTTTTACTCAGTTTTTGGAATCCATTCAGCCGGTTCTCCGGCGTCTGCGGCTAGCTTAATCCTGCTTACAGAACATGAATCGATTAACCATTACATCCGCCAATTTCAGAGTTTTTTTGATATTTTCCTATTTAAAGCCTTTTCGACTCTTCTGTAGTTACATCGTACTAAGACCGACGGAAAATGAAAAGTTGCCATTTTCTAGGCCGATATGGCTAGAAGTATCTCCGATGCATATCCAGGAACTTTACAGTTGTAACTGATGGGTGCAGGCGCAGTGGATTACTCCCTCTGAAAGCAGTCCCCAGCTAGGTAACTATATATATAGCTGGGGACTACTTTCAGGCGCTGCGTAATATCATTGCGCCTGCTGCACCCATGGTACGGCAGCAAATTTCCTTGATTATTACACCAGAATGAGAGTATAGTTCCTAGCCATATCGACCTAGAAAATCACAACTTTTAATTTTCCGTCGGTCTTAGTACACGATGTAACTACAGAAGAGTCAAGCTTTAAATAGGAAAATTATCAAAACTCTTTGGTCATTTTTGAGTGAGATGCTAATGGTCTAATCCGATTCAATGATCTATGCTAAGCTAAGCTAAGCGTGCTACTGCCAGACCCGGAGATCGGCTGAATGGATTCAAAAACGGTAAAACTCAACTGTTTAACTCTTGTGGAGTTGGAAAATGAGCCTATTTTCAAAAAAAGTGGAGTGTTCCTTTAATAATTTCAAGACTTTTACAGCTTTTTAGAGTTACTGAAAGAAAAAAATATATATAGACCTACACTATATACAAAAGGTTTGGAGTCATTATTTGAAAAAAATACAGTAATGTTGTAAAATATTATTACGAAGTAAAATATATTTTAAAATGTACTTTATAACTGTGGTGGCAAAGCTGAATTTTCAGCATCATTACTCCACTCTTCAGAGTCACATCATCCTTCAGAAATCATTCTAATATGCTGATTTGGTGCTCAAGAAACATATCTTTATTATTATTAATGTTAAAACTGTGATGCATTTTTTCAGGATTCTTTGAGGAATAGAAATTTCAAAAGAACAGCATTTATTTAAAAATAAATTAAAATAAATATAATTTATTATAAATTGAAAATTTTAATCATACTTTTATAATAACATTATAAATGTCTTTACTGTTCTGTTTGATCAATTTAATGTGTCCTTGCTCAGTAAAAAACTATTTCTTAAAAAACAAAATGGCAGTGTGTTAAATAGGTTGAAAATATCAAGCTATAATTTTTTTAAAGCTATATGTCACCCAGTCCTAGCAAGTGAAAGGTTATTTCTGCATGTTAAACGCAAGTATACCAGTGATGTATACTGACTATAGGATATCTCCAATCAGAGTGGGAATGGAGTCTGTAGATGGAGAAACTGATGTCCATCGTCTTTGCTCATCTGGCTCTGAGGTGGAGCCACGAGATGATAGCCCACCCACGTCCAGCCCTTTTACCTTCTCCACATCTTTTGAGGAGGATATTCTGGACCTTAAGTGATGACAATCACAGTCTGTGGATCACAGTGCACCTCTCACCTTACACATCCTACTACCTTTTACTTTATATCATTCTTTTTACCATGTTACGTTGAATGTTGTGTTTTCCTCAGTCTGCCCACTCATCTGTGTGCACAAAATGAACCCCCAGAGCTTTAAACTTGAAGGAGTTTACAGTGTGGTGATGTCAAAACCTGGTGGATGTATGCATGTGTGTGTGTGTGTGTGTGATCCAGTGTTTACTCTATAAGAAAGATAGTAATACAACTAGAAATATCAGATTATCAGCTATTATTTGTGAATTCTGTTGAAAGAAAGAAAAAAAAAACTGACCAAAAATGTTGAAAACCCCCTAGAATCTGAGTTAGTCAAAGTCTGATTTAGTTTCTATGATTGATGAGACACATTCTCCATCAGCTTTTGGACAAATTTGTAGCCTTGTAGCAAACTTGTAGCCATATGAACAGAAATAAGATATTTAAAAAAAAAATGGCTTGAAAGGTTTTAGCCACCATTTAAGGTCAAGGCAAAATATTACTTTTCACTCCAAGACCTGAATGTAAAATTGACACTCCTAAAAAAAAATGAAACATTTTTTAACTCCTTATTTTGTGTTTTTAAATGTTTTCTATGTTTGTGATTTGTACATTGTGTGATTATTTCAAAGTTGTAAAAAAAACTCTATATGCATCTCGGACCAGATGCACATGAACATACAAATGTAAACATATACATATACATACATATATATATACACCTTTCTAGCTCTATTGTATAATGGAGAAATAAAACTCACTTCTTGTGTATATCAATGTTATGGTCTAACCTGCCTTCACCCTCACCATGCTTTTAAACCCTGACATGCAAACCCTCTGCAGAAAGGGCAGGAGTCTCCCACAAGTGCCATTTTCTACTGCAGCCGTCATCCACTAGCGCCCTCTATCAGACTCACCATGGATTGCATATGTCATGAGGCAGAAGCAAACAAAAACCATTACAGAACACAGTTTGGTCACTACATCTGGTAAATGTGCAGCTGTTTACTATGCTAACAGTATGAGCTTTGATCCATGAACATCCACATTTACAGGCGCACACAGTCAAAAGCAGTCTTTAAGTGCTGTTGCTTCTTGAAAAGGGCTCTGGATCACCTGCATGCCTCCCTTCAATCCCACTATGAATAAAAGGGATTTAATGTATTAATGGTTTAGAATTAGGATGTATTATCTTTACTCTTCTCATGGATTTGATACAAATTGGAGAAAAAAAACAAAAAACTCTAGGAATTCAAGCCAGGGTTACTTAGATTAAATCTCTGACTCTGGGTTATACAGAAAAAAAAAAACTTCAATATCTTTGTCTTGTTTTCTAGCAGAATCTAAATAATCTTAAAAACAAGATGAATTTATTTAAGAAGCAAAGAGATATTAAGAACTTTTATATTTTCTTTACCCCATTTTTTCTTAATTTAAGCAGACTCATTTCACACACACACACTTATATATATATATATATATATATATATATATATATATATATATACACACACACACACACACACTTGGGGGGGGGGTCTTAACAGGGATTATTTAAGGATGTTTAGATATTTCGACTGGAAAACAACACAAAAATATAGATAAAAGGTTTTTGCTGTGTAATAAGAGAACGAGAATATTGATTCTGCTGTTTACAGTTCAAACTCAGAGATGTTTAAAGAATGTCATCAAAGTGACACCAGAACACAAGAGCCTCAGGAACAGCAGGAGGAGGTGTAAGTATTAAACTGCTTAGCTGAATGCATGACCCCCAATCTCAACCTTCCGCCATCTGAATGTGAACCACTCAACACTAGTAGCAGACTGGACTAAAAAGGGAAAACTTGGAAATATTTTTGTAAATGAAAAGTTTTACATATTATTTATTTGCTATTTGTTGTCTTTGATTGGAATGGGTGAGCCAAAGACTGATGGAATATATTCTTCAGTTTTTTTGGTTTTGGTTTTCTTTGGCATACTGTGCATTGTCTTCCCCCTCCTTCTGTTCATGCTCCTGTTTTCGCAGTGGTTTTGTATCTATATCGATATTAATTGTTTAGACTGTTGCAGAAACTCTGTGATATCACAAATTAAACAAAAATGAATAAAAAAAACACCAAGTGTCTTAAAATATTGTATTGCCATTGTTTTTAATGCCAAGTACTACTTGTAAATGTTAGTGTTTCAGATGTGGCCTCAAAAATATTACTATCACTATTATAGCATTTATTTGAAAAAGTGCTGTAGCCCACTGCTGTAGTTATTGTTCATTGATATGAAATAAATATTTATGAAATTTGACCATGTAGTCTGTGTTTTAACAGGTGTAAGTAGACAACTCACATGCTTGAACACACACACATATACATACATACATATATATATATATAGCCATGTATGATTAACTATTGTTGCTTGGTCTCCCAATGTTCAAGGGTTTTTCGAGACAGCAGCAGAGTCTGCAGAGAGTCAGCAAGTTTTTTGCTGTCTACATGAAAGGACAATTATGTTTTATAATGACCTATAGGTGGTAGTGTTGTTGAATCAAACTGTTCAGCTCATTCAGTGATTTGGTCAATATAACGTTAGATAAAAGCAATACCTAATGCTTCCATCAAGGTTTGTTGGAAAATAAAAATAAAATAATTAATATTCATTAAAAAAAAACATTTTATGGACCATCAAATTACATTACTAATATGCAAATAAACAGTTGATACAGTATTGTTTTCGCAATGTGCTGAAAACATCTCGAATTCAAATCTTGGACTCGGAGAAATGTGGTTTTTAATAGGTAATTTCTGGCTTCGAGCAGTCCCAAACAAACTTTTCCACTGATAGACAGGCCAACATCAACAAAAGTGACAGGGTAGGCTACGCGGAAGTAAGGAAAGGGGGCTACTTGGAAGAACTTACCCGGAGTTCGTTTTCAGTGTGAGAGCGCTATCCTCGCTGACAGTTCCGTTGAGAAGCGGTGCACGTGGTTGAATGAAACTTAAAGAGAAGCTGCAAGCAAACTGATTGGAACCTCTCTCTCTAAAGCCCATCCCTAACCCTAAAAGTGCCTTAATCAGGTTGGACGCCATATTGAATTTAACGAGGCTGTGAGGATTAATGGCATGTACTTTATAAAGGCAAGGCAAGTTTATTTATATAGCACATTTCATACACAATGGTAATTCAAAGTGCTTTACATAAAAGGAAGTAAAATAATCATTTAAAAAAAAATACATAAATAATCACAACAATAAAACCAGAAATTTAAAAAGTTTAAAATTATTTAAAAATTGATTTAAAATGAATTCAGAACAGTTAGAAATAAAAATGATTATACATAAAATACAGTGCTCATTCAACAAATGCACAGCTAAACAGATGCGTTTTGAGTCTAGATTTAAATGTGGCTAATGTTTTAGCACATCTGATCTCTTCTGACCCTGAGGTCCTTCAGTTCACAACTCACAACTTTTACAACTGTTTTATGGAGTTTTTTTTTTTTTTCCTAATTGTTTTTTTGGTAAGACCTTTTGTAAGCTAAACAATCTGTATGTTGTTCTATCCCTCACAGCCTCATTTTCATCCCTGTCAAAAACTAAGTCTAGCTGCATCTACATAAATCTGGATACATTTGGCGTTTTTGTTTTAAAATGCTCTCCGTCCACACTAGCATTTTCTAAAAAGTTTCTCATCCACACTGAAACATCAGAAAACATTAAATTTGCTTTACTGTGCATGCCTAAATCCTCAAGCTCACTGAGTCGCACTCACTCACAATTATGTGCCTGATCTAAAACGCAACTGCCCTCATGTTTTGCCGCAAACAGCAATCACAAGTAAATATTCTGCTATCTTTGCAGAACTGTGATATAAAGAGTGTACAAAGTAACACATCTGTAGCAATAGTGTGAAAGTGAATAGCACATAACAGGAACAATATTAGTATGAACATAGATATCTATTGGTACAATATGTGTCACATGATTAAACATGTGTCATCGTTTTCAAAAGCCTCCGTTTTCACAGTCCACACTACAACGCGAAAACAGCATTTTCAAATTGATCCACTTTGGAGAGCGTTCTCTAAAAGCTCAGTGTGTACAGAAGGCCCAAACATAGAGAAACTAAAAACGTATTAGTGTGGACAAGGCCTTAGGCCTTAGTTTTCATCCACACTGAGATGCCATTTTGTCATGGAAAATTAGCTTTTATTTTAAAAAAGTAAAAAATAAATTTAGATAAAATAATTTTAATTTTAAATTTAAACAAGTCGTTTTTGTGTTGTAGGCCTGTAGTGTAGACTGTGAAAATGGAAGTATTTGAAAACATGTTAAACATGTTTAGTCATGTGAGGCATATTGTATCAATAGATATCTATGTTTATACCAGCATGTGCCTGCTCTGTGCTACCTTTACACTGTTGCTAAAGATATGTTACTTTGTAGATTCTTCATATTAGAGTCCTGCAAATATGACAGGAAATTTACTTACAATTGCTGTCCTGCGGCAAAACATCGGGCCAGTTGTGTTTTAGATCAAACATACAATTGAGAGTGAGTGTGACCTGGATACCTAACTGTGGTGCAATCCTGAAGTCTAGTCCTGTTTGATTACATGGTGTTTTACAGACAAACAGAGGTAGGTAGAGCGTTCACTATAAAAATTAATTTTGTAAATTTGCCCGCTGCTAAAATTTCTGTTTATATTGCTTATGCCAGATTGAGAATGATCATTGTTAGATCTGTAATAGATTAACATTGTCAAATAATTTTGCATACTTTTGAATTGTGACTTGTCTAATAATGAGCCATAAGTAAAAGTTTTTTTTTAATTGCCATTATTTAGCTCGTCAGTGAGGCAGTACCTTTAAAGCAGGGATGGGGAACGTTGATCCTGGAGGGCCGGTGTCCCTGCAGAGTTTAGCTCCAACACACCTGAACAAGCTAATCGAGGTCTTCAGGATACAGGTAGTTTTTTTTTTCAGGGTTGGAGCTAAACTCTGCAGGACAGTGGCCCTCCAGGATCAACGTTCCCCACCCCTGCCTTAAAGGAACACATTTATACTGTACCTTATTTACTCTTAAAAGGGTTACTGCCTTAAGGGTATGCTACATATTACCCATGTAATGCCAAATTTATACTGCAAAGCTGCATTTACTTGTCTTTAAACAAAATCTTTTAATGCTGCTCAGAGGTGGTTTAAATGGATTTACACAGCAATTACAAATGTTCAATTTGAGGTGGGTCTGAGCAGGCATAATATAGTCTGGCTTTGATTTTTGCATCTTCACACTGAATTTTGAACAGGCACAGAGAAGCCTTAACAGCTGTGTAAAGGTATTAATATGCAACTGCCCCACTGACTAGCTGTTTTATTTTTGCACTTTTTATAACAGGATAGGACACCATTTATCACAGTATTTTTGCTTCTTATTTTATTGAAGGCTTTCTTTTTACTGAAGGCTTTCATATCTGTAGATTTAATCTCTGAGCGCACAGGTGTGTATGCAGACATTTATGCATACAGCGAAAATGACAAGCAAGGGCATTGTTTCAGATATTATAGGTTCACATGCAAATCCAAACACCCACTTTCCTTCATGTTCTCCAGCAAGAATGTTTTTTTTTTTTTTTTTTTGGCTGCATTTGTTTCGCTGTACTAATTTACTTCCACCATTGGTGGCAGTTGAGTTTTCATCAAACCAATTAAAGATTGAGTCAAGACGTTTGTGGTATCTCTGATAGTACCGGAGGTCAGGTTTATTTTAATTTTAAGTTTAAGCAAAAACACACCTTTCTCACAAAGTTTTTGAACCCATCTATCTTTTCCTGTCTGTCTTTTTCCTTCCCTTTTTGTACCAAGAAGTAACAATGGGGTCTGCCATGTTATAATTGCCTATTTTGCAGCAATGCTTATCCATCGCCTTTGATTTCTCTCTCTGTGCCTTTCTCTCTGAGCTCTTGTTTTTAATGTATGCAGACCACTGTCTCTCATTTGTTAATCTGTCAATAAAGTATCACAATTACCCATGAACACACAAAACCTTCATTATTCCTTTATTATAAAAACTATTATTTTCTCATAATCTCTTAAGAAACTTTAACATCACTACACAAATGATATAATATTATTAAAAAAAATAAGTTACACCTTGAAAACAGAATTTTTCTAAAAAATATATAACAAAAGTGCTGTGTGGTGAATTACCACAACCATAACATTATACCAAAACCAGCATTCTTGTGAAAGCACCCAGCTGTATTCCAAATGCTGTAAACACAAAGCCTGGCGGACAAAGAGGAAGGACAGAGTTTACGCAACGGCGTATGTTTAACGCTACAATAAATTTGAAAGGCCTGGGCTCTGCAGGGCCTATGGTCTAATAACAGAGGAATTTTTACAAGTATGGAAAGTTATTGTGGAACAGTCACGTGGACTCTGAACTGACCTCAGCAGTTATTGCTTATATAAGCTTTGCAGTATGAAAGTGAAAAGCTGGTGGTCACTGAACCAAAATCTTGTAAGTAACAGACTTGAGGTATGTTCAAGGAGAATGAGGCCTGCTGTATCAAATATATATAAATATGCTGAGTATATGCAAAGCTGATTGTGAAAATAAATCACATTAAATAACCTTCATTTGAATACACAGCAAAACACAATACAAACTGTACTAAAATGTCAGCAATGAATGTTGGGATTGAAGAACACAGCTATTAACTGTCAGTCATAAATCATCAAGTCTGTCATGTTAAAGTGAAATGTGAATTCTGTTACTGTTGAGATGCTGTAAGTCCATAAAGCAGCATTCTGCATCACAGTTCCAATCACAGAAGTCCACTATGGAGAAGCTCATGCGAATGAGGCTACTTCCATGAGTATCTGTATTGCCATGGACACGCAAGGCACCTGAGCGATGACATAGGCGAATGAACGTGTCGGTGCTTTGAGTGCCAACAGGTATGCAATGCTGTGGAGAACTCGACCCAGGAAAAAGACCAGAAAATGAAGTCGTGCAACTGTATATGAGGGGCCTGTCATGGAGTAGATGGCTCCGAGAAATAAAAAGGGCAAAATGTTCTCCATGTCATTGACGTGTGCTCTGGAAGAAGAAAAAAAATCACAAACACAGTGCAAAAATTAATGACGTGTATTTGGTAATGTATAGCAAACACAATTTTGTTGCCATTTATGAATGACGATGTAGTTCGGCATAGCATGGTCATGCTTGTTTAGTCATAGCTCATGATGAGTAAGTTCTTTTCCAGGTTTGACCACATCCCTCATGTCTCATGTCTTTCGAGTCTCTCTTTCGACTACTTCTAGGTAATATTATACTCTACACACTATTTGATTCAGTAGACCTTTGAGGTATTTTGAATGTTCCAGACTGTGGAAATACATATGGAAAACTGCTTTTCTCAGAACCCAAGAGCTGAGGAATGTACACTCAACATCTGGCTTTGATCAGGACTTCAGCTGTAAACTGGCAGCATGCCTGGACAGTAAATGTTGCCAACATTGCACGATCTTGCAATGTAAATTTACTTTCACTCTGAATCACTGTCACAGTGCGTCTTGGCAGTGGCTGTCCTATGAACCAATCACAGCAATAGGAAGTTGTAAGTACTTCCTGTGCCCGCTTAAAAGAAATGAATCATACTATGTTGACATTCATATCATCACATTATGGTCAAATTTCCCTATATTAACTCAGCACAGTAGTTACGTTGCAGTGCTTGTTCATCGTTGTGAAATCCTGCATTACACAGATTCTTTCCTCATCTCTTTGTCGCAACAAGGACTTTCCATTATAAGCCATTTCCTGCTGACATTCAATTTTCAAAAGGGGAAATAACTTTCACTTATTTGTTAATTACCATTTTCCACATCTTTCATTAGAAAATGTTCTAGCTTTAGCTCCTGATATAAAATCTGATTATGCAACAGGCTTAAAGAGATTATAAAATAGCTGACATACGTACCCCTGTGACCAACCATCTCTTCAATTCTATATTAATCTGCCAAGCTGCTTTGCAGCTAAATAATATTAATAATTATTTTAATAAAATATAATAATAATAATACTAATAAAGATTATGGTGGTTTATTATAATATAATAGATAATGATAAACCACCATAATCTTTATTAGTATTAGTATTATTATATTTTAATATTATTATATCTGTTATATCTGTTAATTATTATATCTATTAATATTATTATATCTGTTAAGTTCATTATCTATTATAATATAATAGATAATGACCTTAACAGATCTTTGAAATGTCTTTATGAATGTGTCTGTCATTAAAACAATTTTTGGTTGTTGATCCAGACAAGAAATTTTAACCATTAGTTCTATTAACGCTGTCTTCCTGTTTCTATTCACGATATTTGTTAGCCACAGGGTTGTAGTGAAATACCTTTATGAATGCACTGCAATTAAGGTCAAATAGCGGTCTTGTCAGGACTTGCTCCTGCTAGCCTACCATATTTTATCAATCTGGCAACCCTTCTCAGGTCCTCAAGATCACACCAGTGAATACCTTTCTTGATTTATTTACAGGAAACAAGAATTTCCAGTGCCAATATATAAAATGAGTCAATTCAGTGCAGTCTACTGAAATAACATCTTTATTGTTTTCAGATGTAGAGTGGAGTGGGCTGTGACTGGGCAGGGTAGGCAAGTTTCCTAAAGATAAGTTAGAAACCGCCAAACAAAAACACGCAGCACCCTGCAGCTTATAGTAATGAATGTTTCCTAACAGGCAGCCAAGTCTATGATTGTTTTAAAGTGTGTAGTCTCATAATACATTGTTTCTCTTTCTCTCAAGCTCTAACATACACAAATACAGGTACTGAGAAAAGTCTACTGTGGAAGCACATTCGAGTTAACTGGCATAGACACTGCGTACCTATTTAAAAATAATACAAATGGGAAAATAAAGATATTTTAGCTACATGTAGTCTGTTGTGGATTAATCATGCTTCCTACTGTAGACCTGTGAACTTTTACACACATCTGTCATACCTGTATTATTTTTCTGAAGAGGTCGATAGTGCTAAAAAAAATAACCCAAGGAAATCTGCCAGACATCCTGCACAGTTTTTTCAACTAAATGGGCCCACTGGGAATGAGACTGAAGCTTAACTTTCCCAATAATAGACATGCAAAGTTTTTACAGACAAGAAACACTCATTTTGAAATAATCCCCAGTCAGAAAATGGAAACCATGTGAACTGAAAAATGAAAACAAATTTTTGAAGATAAATGGAAAACATCTATATGGAAATAATGGAAAATATACAGTTTATAGTAAATATCATACAAAGTAAAAAACAAACAAACAAACAAATATCTGATTACATTTATAAAAAAAAAAGCCAGAAATTCACTGTACAAAATTACAGTGACAGCGTACCAAAATTAATACATAGGTATGTTACATAAAAATGTAACACAAAACCTCATAATGTACATTCCCCTAATGTACATATCATCAAATATTTCTCACAGGAACTTGTGGGAACATCTTTTTTCGATATATATTCCATTACACAAAAAAATTGCAACAATCTTGTCTTGAATAGTGTTGAAAGGTTACATTTAATGTATTAAATATAATATTGTTTTATGCTATTTTGTTACTATTATTGTTCTTTAATAGGCTATATGTAAAGCTGTTTCATTTGTAGGGGAGACCGGGGATGAAAGTAACACTTTTTGTTTGAGCATCAGTAACTCAGTGGTTGTTTGTGCTAGATCTCTCAAACTTTGCTATATCGTAGCCACATTTGTCTACTACAAATAAAACTCACTTGGACGTGTACTGCATAATCACAGATTATGTAAGTTAATGTCAAATACAAAGAGTTCCGTTGTTACAACCTACCCCACTACTGGGGTGAGTTGTAACACAGGCTGGGGATAGATGTAACAGTGTGAGGTAATTTACTGAAATAAGACCCACACTGCCAATTTATGCAAGAACTTTAGTGAAGAACAAAAAAGAATCAGTTTTGAATAAAGTGAACCATTTAAAGTGACAAAAACATTATATTGTATTCCTTTTAAATTTAGCACAGAAGCAATTACTGTGTGTGTTCCTGTCACATAAGGGTTCAGTCACTAGCTGTGTTGCCATCTACCTGTTTTTATGTGAATTTTGGAAAGCTGGATGGAAATGTCAAGATGCGCAGAAGTTCTAAAAATGTGCACAAAAAACGTATGTGCTCATTTGAGGCGGATAGTGTTTTTGTCCAATAAAAAGTTATGCGCATAAACTATGATGGAAACACATTTTACATAAATCCCTTGATGTGCAACAAAAACCTCACATGACTGCCTCAATAGAGGATGTGATTGGATAACTAGACTCATTGTAATCATTAAGAGTTGGTTGTAACATTTTTAATGAACTGTTACAACTATCCCCACCCCAAGCAGCCATAGCTAACTGTTTTAGCATGTGGGTTTTAAGTTAGCGTGAATGCAAAGTATCAAATTAAACTAGAGAAACAGCTACTTTAGGTTATGTAAGTCTAGTAGAATACAAAACGCGTTCTGTGTGCGCAGAGTTCTACAAGGGGGCACCGAACGCGTTTTTGCATTCCACTGCGCTACTTTTCCATTATTTTTTTATGCAAACGTGCACTAGAGTTAGCAAATTTTTCATCTCTAGACCTTGTCAAACGCGCTTTTAAAAGCAAATCTCGTTCTTTGTTCTTTGTCAACGTGCTTTTTTTTTTTCTTTTTTTTTTTGACCATAGCCTACAATGCAAGTGTATGCCAACAACTGATTGGTCAACAAAATTGGTAACACTTCAAGCCTTTATGTATAATAAACTAAAAAAGTAGTTTTAATGCATTAATTATGCCTTGTAATGCAGCATATAATGCATTGTACAATCTCACGAATAACTGTAACCACAGTTAATACATTATAACACTTATCAGTTCATTGTTATGCTATGCATTTTAAATGTATTACAAAGCACATTATGAATAATTATAAATTTTTACCCTTTAATAACCCTGCATTATACATATAGGCTTTAAGTAAAGTGTTACCCCAACATTCTTTAGAATATCTTCTGTTATGTCCTGCAGAAGAAAGAGAAAGCCATAAAGGTTTGGAACATGATGGTGAGTAAATTATAACAGTAATTCAGTTTTTGTGTGAAATAGCCGTTTAACTGCAGCAATACAGCAAGCAATTAATTACTATTAAACCCTTTTGATAAGATTCAATGGCTTCAGCAATATGCTTAATCAGATCTTTAAAACGTTGTCTTGGAGGATAAATAGATCATTAGGAAAAACGCTGATGAGCCGCATAAATATACAGTTTTTTTTTCTTTTCTTTTTTTAAATATAGTAGGCCTAAATCAACAGCATTATTTTATCACAATGTTTATTAGGAAGGTTTAAGTTCCTCCCAGGAGAAACCATTAAGCTTTATTTGTAGAATGTACATTCCAATTTCCAAACCAGTGTTTGGAAATTGAATAAGTTCCAATTTCAGCATCCATAGACACGTCGCTTTTCCCTGACAATAATGGGTTTGTTGCTCAAACTGAACAGGAACTGAACTGTGGAACATTGTGGATGTTAGCACAACCCCTTCCCACACAGTCAAGACAAAGACCTCATTAATCTAATTTGGGCAGACGAAGCAGATTTTATTGTCACACTGTCACATTTTGAGCGATAGAATTTGGAGCCAAAAAGACGGCAATATTTGGCACAAGGTGTGAGTACAAGACCTGCAAAAGTCTGAAACCCAACAAGCGTCAGCAGTCTATTCCGATATAGTCCGAGGAGGAGGAGCTTGTGCTTGTAATGTCATCGCAACAGTCCTCCGCATCAGAGAAAGAAGAAGTATAGTGGAGGCCTGAGAGTCTGTGGTAGTCCTGCTGAGTGACCTCTGGCAAATGAGACATGTCCATTGATGTCTGGCATCTTCGTGAGCTAGACACACTCCACATATCAATCAACTGCGTGCAAATGGCACAACCCATTGCTGTATGTTAGATCCAAATTGCTGTCTTGCTGTCCTATATGACATCACCTTTTAAAAGGTACAAACTGAAACACATGTCTGCAGTGTAGAGGCAATTACTCATTCAAGCACTGGCTGTCACATAATTGTGATTAACAGCAGCTTGGACTTGTCATATGTTTGGATGCAATGTATTTATGGCAAACTGTGAGCGTGTCTGTGTGAAAAGAGCTATATGAAAAGAGAGCGTGAGAAAGCAACTATGTTTAAATAGGTCTTTCTTAGAAATGCTTTGTTCAAACCCTCGCCTGGAGGTGGTGACAATTACAAGGTGGAGTACAAGATGAAAACTGAAAAGGATGCATTGAGACAAGAAAAGACAGAAGGACTATGAGTCAAATCGTTGTAGCGTGTGCATTGCAGACCACAAATAGTTCAGGACTAGACTGAAGACCGCCAGGGAATTACAAGAAGGTCACAAGGTTACAAGGTCAGTGTAGTAAATGTAGTGCAAATATTGGAACATGGTCAGTAATATTTCAATCTCCTAGTGTAGGTTAAAAATATGACAAACTGGAATATGATATCGGAGATGAGTGTTTATCTCAAAAATGCAGTACCACACCTCTGTTTTTAAATTGTTTTGAACTCACATTACTTTATGAACATATAGAATATCAAAAGCTAATGCACTCCTTATTTTGCCATAGTCAAAGATCAGTGAAGCTGTGTTCTCCCACCCTGTGAATCCTGGGTGTGATCATTGTTGCTAAAGTCTCTGTGGTGTTTTCAGTCCATGCGCATGGACCATCGTCCAGCCTGGAGAAAGAAACAGAACACGTTCAACTGATACGTTCAACTGATCAGAGATAATATGCATCTCATAACAATTAGATTTGAACTAAAACTAACATGCATGGCCATTTACAAGAACTTAAAATACCAGCCTAGGTTTTCAGTCAGATGATGCTGATTACTAAACTAAAAGTAAATTTGAATCTACAGTACAAAAATAGACTTGCTAAAGATTACATTTAACTGTGTTAAGTTATAGGTGTTTCTAAAGACCCCCTGTGGTGAAAATAAGATTTATAACATTGTTTACACCTCCACCTTGTGAAAATTCATCAGTCAACACCATTGCTTTGCATTTTCCTCTTAAAACTGCAGCGTAGGCCTACCGAAGTCTCAAAAATTGTGGTTTGAAACAGCTTCACAATAGTGTAACCAATCCTGTAAACTCTCGGCAAAGTGTTTCTACCAGAGGATGTTGATTTTTAGAAGGTAACTGTCTTGAGATGGCGAACAGCAACAATTCACGATAGTTATGCTTAGCCACTTGTATACCATTTTTAAAAAATTCATACCGTGTGCATAATTCAAATGGGTTTACTGTTTGAACTGATATATCGCCCAGCACTAACTGATATCAATTACTGTTATGTGTCCAAGGTTGTAGAGAGCATTACATAAAGATGCATGCTTGTAGATGACCTGATATAACAAGCCCTTCCTCTTCTTCTTCAGAATCAGCTTCTGGTTCAAGCATCTGGTTGAATTAATCCAATACTGGCACTTGCCATTGTGTAGCATTTTCTAGTTCAGTTAACTGAGTGAAAATGGTGCAGCAGGAAGTCCGACCTGACGTGATTGTGTAGAGGCAGGGACTAATCTGCATATTCTTGGCCTATGTATACTAAATGAAGTGTGTATTATTTAAGTTATATTCAAGCCATTTTATGGTATTAATTGAATTATTTTTAAAGGAAAAATAAACATTTAAGTAGGTAATTTTCGTTATCAAAGATGAGTTTTAAGGGATCCAATTAGTAAATGTAGTAGAAAATGAGCATGAGCTATTAAATAATCAATATTGACCGATGCAACCTCTAATATCAATACCTCATGCAATTGCTCATTCACTTTAAGAATAATTTCTATCAAATCATTATATTACTGTGTGATTACAGCATCAGGTGTTATATAAACATGTCAATAAGAGTAACTTATCTGAATAAATTTTAACCAGTCTTAGCTTTGAACATTTTGAGCACTCAAGCTGTGATGTGCTGAAAGAGATGTAGCTCTGAACTCACTGAAGCGTTAATAACAAGGTCTATTAAAAATTCATTTCACAGCCATGAGGTTATTACAATTAAACATTTGAGTTTTAGTGATTTGCTAGTTGGCGGAAATAGAATTTTTTTATTAGCAATATGAAATGAAATGCTTAGGGTCATTGTCCTGTTGGAAGGTGAGCCTTCTGCCCAGTTTGAGGTTCTGATTGCTCTGGACTGGGTTTTCATTAAGGCTATCTCAATATTTTGGTGCACTGAGCTTTTCTTCTACTCTGACGAGTCCCTCAGTCCCTGCCGCTGAAAAACAGTCCCACAGCATGAGGCTGCTACCAGCACACTTTACTTTTGGGACGGTACTTTGCAGGTGATGAGCAGTGCCTGGTTACCTTCAAACATGATGCTTGAAACTGAGGTTCAACAGATCAGAGAATCTTGTTTCTCATGGTCTGAAAGGTCTTCAGGTGCCTGAGGAGTGGCTTCCATCTGGCCACTCTACCATACAGGCCTGATTGGTGGAGTGCTGCAGAGATGGTTGTTCTTCTAGAAGGTTCTCCTCTCTCCACAGAGAAACGCTGGAGCTCTTTCAGAATGACCATCACCTCCCTGACTCTTCTATCCCGATCGCTCAGTTTGGCCGGGCGGCCCACTCTAGGAAGAGTCCTGGTGGTTCCAAACTTCTTCCATTTACGGATGTTGGAGGCCACTGTGCTCATTGGGACCATCAATGCTGCAGAAATTCTTCTGTACCGTTCCCTAGATCTGTGCCTCGATACAATCCTGTCTCGGAGGTCTACAGACAATTCCTTGGACTTCATGGCTTGGTTTGTGCTCTGACATGCACTGCTAAATGTGGGACCTTATATAGACAGGTGTGTGCCTTTCCAAATCATGTCCAATCAAATGAATTTACCACAGATGGACTCCAATCAAGTTGTAGAAACATCTCAAGGATGATCAGTGGGAACAAGATGCACCTGAGCTCAATTTTGAGTGTCATGACAAAGGCTGTGAATACTTATGTACATGTGATTTTTTTTTTTCCGCTTTTTATTTTTAATAAATTTGCAAAGATTTCAAACAAACTTCTTTCACGTTGTCATTATGGGGTATTGTTTGTAGAATTTTGAGGAAAATAATGAATTTAATCCATTTTGGAATAAGGCTGTAACATAACAAAATGTGGAAAAAGTGAAGCACTGTGAATACTTTCCAGATGCACTGTAATTAGCTTCTGCAATGTTGACAGTGAAAATACAGATTTTGCACCTCTGTGTACAGTAATGTTACTGTTATTCATACCATGAATATCATATCAATATTATTATTTTTTTTTTTTTACAAAGGTATACAATTTGAAAGTTATAAACTGATGTTTTATGAACCAAAGATGTTAATTTATTCACATGGTACTATCACACAGATTTTGTAAACAGAATCTTGACTAACAATAACTTGATCATTTGGACTCAGGAATGCAATATTTATCTATTGTGTTAAACAAAAGAACGGCCAGATGTTTCTTTAGCCCAGCTAGTACCGCATATGCTAATGTTTAGACACAGTAGACCAAGCCAGCAAGATGTTATTGTCTACGTGATACACAAAGCATGCTGATTTACAGAAATGACCCTCTAAATAATGAAAGCCAGATGCTGCAAATGCGCAAAAAGAGAGGAATGACGACTCACTTTGGGAAGAAAATTACAATCCTTTTTCCAGCAGACAAGACAGGCGCTCAGATGGGTGGTCTGCAGCTCTCTGCATCCTTCTCTCCTCCTCCTGCGCTCTCCTTTCTTCAGCCTGCAGATAGAAAGAGGACTTACAATGACATCAGCATTGATAGTGAGCTTTGTCATATAAATATTCACCTTCCCTATCAGATTATTTGGTTTATACAGGGCAGCTGATGGAAGCAATATTCCAGGGGCTGTTTGAGGACAAAGGGAGAATGGAGATGAAGGGTGGGGGGTTGGGGGCACATGGGGAGTGGCGATAAAGATGAACAAGATGAACAGAGCTTGGAGCATACACGTTACATTGAGTAGCCGTTCCTGGGGCTCTGGGAGCTAAAAATGGATCCTTGAAAATTTGAGAACCTTGAAAACCGCTTCCATTTTTTAAAATTATTATTATTAATGTTGTAATAGCAAATAAATTATTTTAGGTATGCAGAGAATAAGAGGGGTTAAGAAACAGAAATTATATTAAAAATTTTTTTTTTAAAAAATAGAAAGCTGAAAAAGAGTGGAGCTGTTTATTTTTAGATTCAGTTGTTATTGTTAACTAAAACTAATAAAAAATTATCTTAATTGAAATGAAGATAATATGGAAATAAAGATAAATATAAGAATAAATATAAAAAAGAAGTACTAAAACTGAAATAAAAAAGAAAGACAAAAGCACATAAAATGATAAATGTAAACTAAAATTTAAAAAATGAAAACTGAAAATGTAAAAATAAAAGCTAATTATAAATTAGCTAATTATATAAGATTAGCATTGGGTATACTGTCAATGTCCAGTGCAATTTATTAAAACAATTTATTTTAAAGAAATAATTCAAAATCATCAGCTAAAAAAAAAAAAAAAAAAAAAAAAAAAACACGAGACAATTAGAATGCTAGTTAAGAAATAACTTCCTTTTCAGTGTTAACAAGTGTGGGCATGGGTTTAGGTTTTGCAAAAGAGATCTAAAGTTTATAACTAGATCAAACTAGTCATGAGTGTAATCTCATCACAGCCATTGCTCATAGATGAAGAGGAAGTTCTGGAAACCACAATATGGTCACAGAAGTGTACACAGACTAATAAAATAAAAGAAATAGACACTGTGAAGAAAGAACAGGCTTTATTTCTATTTCTCAAATCAGACAGCTCTTAACATTTAAATCACTTAAGTTAAAAAGACATTACATCAGAAGTTACCCTGGAATTTTAGGTTCCTGCAACAAAATATGTAACAGACCATGTTGTCCTATACACAACTCAGCAATTCTGCACAATTCTGACCTGCTTATGAGAAAAGACGACATTCATAAATAAAAACTGTTACATTTTATTATGTACAAAGAATACGTTTGAAAAGACTGCATTCTCTTAGCATTTCTAACACATCTGATACGCCTCATTGCACATTCCCATAGAAATGTAGTTTAGTCATGTTAGTCTCTGCATCATTAAAACACTGTAACATAGAAATGACGCAGCTTTTAACAGACCACACATCAAACATTTGAGTAAGCAGTTATGGTTTTGCCAGTATGAGGAAATGGAGAAATTTTGAAGACTATTTAATACTGAACAAATATTGTAGCTTGCGCAACCCCGTGTCAGAATTGGGGCACTGAAATGGGGATATCTGGGAAAGATTCACTTCCTTTGATTGGGACAGAGCATGGAGCTATGCCAAAACAGAGGATTTTAAAGTGCATTACAACGAAAACGCAATATTAATGGCAGAAAAAGAAACACATCCTGATAGTTGCAATCAGATTTCAGTAGCATTGAGTAAACAGTCCTAGATTAAAGAAAACTTTTACTACTTTCAACAAGAAAAGGCAAAGTCACCTATAACATCACAGCCTGTTGCTACTAGATTTTTAATGCCTGAATTATATCTTCCAAAGCAAACGTGTCGGCACCAATGTATATCTGCGATATCAAAGCTTATCCCTCTTATAGTTTCCACAAAAAAAATTAAATTAATGGCTAGCGTGAACATGAACATTTGATTGTTTATTACTGATGGAAATTGTTTTCATGGATCACGGAGGTAGGAAGTGAGTTGGAACATAAACAGAACTCACTTTGGTGTGAAATACTGAAACAGTTTAAGCCTTCACCGCTATTATGATTCACTTGATTCATCGTAAAAAACTCAAAGTGCCAACATGCCTGATTTCATCACATTTTTAGTGTGAATTATTGTAATATACTGTTGGGTGACAGGGAAAGCTTCTTTGAACATGCAGGTACTAAGTTCAAGCCTTATTTTGCCTAGGCAGATGTCAGCAAAGAGCTCTAACAAAGATTTGAATGAGTCCTGAGTGATGCATTATGTATTCACCTCTGCACTACTGAGAAAGGCTTACGTCACTGCCCTTAGTCCCACTGACAACAGAAACAAGCATATCACCAGCTCACATGACTGAAGCTTGTTTATGAATGTTAAATATGTTTGTATATGTGTGTATCTGATAGCGGATTTATTCACTTAATAAATAAGACCCTTTCCTACACACTAGAAGAGCTCTGTCAGAAATTGTAGATCCACAGAAAGGCTCACGAAGTGCTTGTGAGACAGAAATGTAAGCGTAGTGCCTATCGGTCATCCACACATGGGTCTTCATTACCTACAGCAGAGCAAAGAAACAAAGAAACCCTTTCAATAACAAATGAATATTTTATAACTTATTAAATATGGCCATTTTATTATTGGAGCTTGATTTTACAGGGGGAATATACACTATATAAACTGGTTATTTTCATTTTTCTTCTTATTTTCCTTTTTTTAAGTTTTGTTACTTTTCAGTTCAAGTTAACGTCAAGTTAGTAGTTTAACAAGTCCAAAGCTCATTCAACACATTTTCCAAAATGTGAAATATGTAATTATAATCATGTAACCACCTCACACACACTATCAAAAAACTATATTACACATTATACCAAAATCCACCTGAAAAATTTAATGAAAACCTTTACCAGATCTAGTGATAAATATTTTAATGAAGATGAAGCACATTTTTTTCAGGAATTTTTCAGGATTTCAAGTAGTAAACGTTTCCCTAAAGTTGAAGAATCATTGTAACTCTCTTATGACACACACACACCCACTCAAGGGTGATGTATTTATTTAGTGATGAATCAGCCTGTCTGCACCATACCGGTCTGTGCCATACGCTGATAAAATATGTCTGGTATTAATGATGCTAGAGCTTTTCTCAGAACTAACTTCACTTTCTCAGACTAGTGGATGTATAAAGGGTTCCCCCTCAAGATCATACAGGTAAAGCAGAAGAGTAGATGTAATAGAGCACTTTAACTACTCACATATTCTATAACATTTGAAAGACAAAAAGTGGCTAAATACTTTTATTCATTTTGTACAACATATCTTTTTTTTTTTTTTACTCACATGAAACCTAACAAAGTTTTGTGAAATGACTTGGCTTAAAAAGGCATGTTTGTGCTATTTGTTTTAATTAATGATAACTGGTTTGACATTTTATTATAGAATGCAAAGAAATTCACTATTGTTCATTCAAATAATTCTAATATGCTGATTTAGTGCTCAAGAAACATTTATTATCATTAATGTTGAAAACAGTTATGCTGCCTAATATTTTTGGGAACAAATATCAAGATTTTTTGATGAATAGAAAGTTAAAAAGAAAACCATTTATTTAAGAATAAGAGAATGAGAGAGATAATTCGTAACATTATAAATGTCTTTAGTGTCACTTTTGACCAATTTAATGCAATTATATAGATGAGGTAAATTGCTGAATTTAAAAAAATGGTAACACTCGCTACATGTACTTATTATTATAATAACAATAAATTAGGGATAATTACATGTAAGTAACCCTAAGCCAAACCCTAACCATATAGTAAGTACATGTAGTTAATTAGTATTTAAATCTATAATTACATTGTAACAAGGACACCTTAAAATAAAGTGTAATCAAAAAATCTTACTGTCCCCAAACTTTTGGACAGCAGTACACATAACACATACATGCATACAGTGGCTTAGTGTTTAAATACTTTTGTGGTGACTCTGTGTGTTTTACCATTTCAGAGGGCTCTGGTCTCTGCCTCTATTTTCCTCTCACCATGCGTGTCAGTGTCTGGGGGGCTGATGGTTTGCCGCACTGCAATCTCTGGCCCACCGCCATAAATACTTAACAAGTACTGCCACGTTTCTTCAGATATCTGCCCATAGTCTGCTCCTGCAAAACAACCCATAGAATAATGAATTATATACAAACACACATATGCGAGTCAGGCAAAGTTTTGAAACACAAGATGAGTCACAGACATGTCAATTTGACGCACACACAAACAGTCCATACCTTGTTTAAGCTGGATATGTCCGCCTTTCATTACTGCAATCTTGCTGTTGTCAATGGGGCCTGGCGGCTCTAAACCAGCAGAGAGAGACAGAGAGAGAGAAGGTGGGAGGGAGAGATGAAAAAAAAATAATGACCTTTACAGTGCATAAGCAAACATTCCCTTGAAAATAAAGAGGGTGGTCTTGGCAGAGCTAACAAGAAGTCTCGCCATTGGTTGAGTTGATGTTGCCATGCCAGGATGGTCAAAACACTCAAACAAACAGAGCCGAATGTTTTAAATGTGTTTCAGAGACAGTGTTTACAATTTTTGGGGAGTACTAACACATCAGAAAAATGTACCTAAATGTAACATGGACTTTTGGGATGCATTTTACACAAAGCCTTAAAAGGACAGTTCACCAAAAAATGAAAGAACTGTCATCATTTACTCATTCTTAAGTCACTGAACTTTTTTTTCTTTTCTCTGAAGAAAAATATATCAGTAAGATATTTTTAAAAATGTTGCAGTGATTTCTGACCAAACATTCAAAGTCAATGGAATATTTTTTTTTTTTTAAATCTATCAAGTTAGCATGTACTGGAAATTGTGATTGACTGTTCTTCACTATTATGACGTGTGAAGGGCATCTCAAACAAGACAAATAAAGAAAATTTGTAAACTGGGAATTGATTGAATTGTTGTCATTTGCTACTTATTGCGATCATTTCATGTGAGTGACAAATTGCTGGAGGAAAGGGACTGCAACTCATCAGGCCATTGTACAACCTAATCACCTAGCCCTCAGGCTCACACTATCAGAGTTTAAAGATTACAAGCACACACAAATGAAAAAAATGTGCAAGGATAAATTTGTAATAAATACTGCAAATTTTCCATAAAAAATATGATTTGTCAATGTTGATTTCACTTTAAAATTGTTCAAATACAAATAGAACGTCACAATGGTCGCACAATGTAACTAGACACTTATATACCTTCCTCAGGCCAGTGAACTAAATGCCACAGTTTGCATTATATATTTTGCTGCATATTTTCTCAGAAAAAATAAACCGTATCATACGTTTGTTGAGATGTGCATTACTCTGTTTGTATGAGACTGTACCATTGTCTTTGCCCTTGACAAAGTTCTCCCATTCTCTAAACCACTGCATGCTGATGCACAGGATGACTGTAGGTGCTTCTTCAGCTTGAAACTCCTTATTTAACTATAGACGGCAAGAGAAAAAGAGAAACAGAGATAGAGATATGAGGATTATCAAACTCCCTTGAACCAATTTGAGCATTTCAGGATTTGACCGAACTGTATTATATAACAATTAAAGTATGTTATATTTCACTCTGATGTGCCACTTACAAACCTGCTGACTTTCAGATACAACCACCAGATTTTTCCAAAGCTTTAAAACAGGTCTGATTCAAAGCTAGTGATGCATCTCACAGATGCTGCACTTCTGATAAGATTGCAGTGCAGATCACACTCTTGATCTGTCCAGCATGCAGTCTGTGTTTCATCACTTCTCTGGCTTTTACGAGCACCAAACACTTCCAAGAACATTATGTTCCTTCCAAGAGGAGTTCCCACACCATGTTACATAAAAATGCTGTAGCTCTAAGGACATAACCTAGAAGAACAGTATACACTTCCTCCCAATCTCTGATTGACAGTGAGTGTTGTGGTGATAAGTAGCATCTCACTGTATACTTTTAAGTGGGCTACAGAAGTCACAACACTCAAGCAGGCACTAATTTGTCTGTACTTGGATGTCACTTGAAGTAATCTGTTAACCTTGATGAAGGTGTCTATCTCCAGTTTCCGCCGTTTGGCTAAAGTCTCGATCTCCACTTGGCAGATGGCACACACGTATAAGTGATTCACGGCCGGGCCTCCCCCAAACCTGTGAAAATGTTTCAAACCATGATGAAACGTTCAAAGTATGGCCAATGAAAAACGCAAACACATAACTCAACAATGTTTACGTTCAACTGCTGGTGGAGTTCCTCACACATGACATCAGATGTCTTGAACTGACAGAACACATTTTGTTAGTTCAGGGTTGGACTGAGGTTTTGTTGACTTCACCAGATCAAAAGCTCAAAGGTCTTCCCATATTCCACTAAGACGCTAAATGTCCGAAGGACTTCCTAAAGGTCAAATTGTGCATTGCTATGCATGGCTCACCTGTTATAGAGATATTCCCACACATTTTGGGGAAGGATCACAACCAGATCATCCACATAATGGTACTTAGTAGGAGGGATCCCTGTATAAAATCACACGCGAGTTAAGTTTTTACTGCTTACAGTAAACTGAAAAGATTAAAAATCCACCAGTGTGCACATTATTGTACATAACTGCCAAAAGCGGATGATTTTCTTGCACCAAATCATGGAGCTCATTGTGTTACTTGTAATGCAATGTCAGTGGTTATCAACCAGGGAACTCTACTAGGGGGCCTCAGCAAACTTCCAAGAAAGGCCCAATATGTTTTAAGAAGACTTGTTTAGTTATAACCTTAATTTAAAACACTGAAAATAAAGATGTACAAAATTAAACTGGCATCATTTTTTTGAGTTTATTTGTTTTTATTACAGTAGAAGTACCAGAGGTATATATTTTAGCTTTAGACAAGATGGGTTTTGAATATTGTCTCAGAAGAAGGGGGCCTCAGAGTCAAAAAGGTTGAGAACCACTGCTCTATGTGAAAAACTGTCTCAGATAAAAACATTTACACACTGAATTTGGTGGCTTAAATGTAATTAATAGTTCACATATGAGTCATCAAATAGAGCTCTAGAGGAGGAAAAAACAAACTTCAGCCATCCTAGATAAACTTCTGATGGTAAATTTTCCACTGAGGGAAAAAGGCTGTAAAAAGATGTGTGAGTTGTGACAGATTCAAATCTTTTGATTTGAGAAGAAACACAAACATTTCCTTCTTGCAATTTAAAGTGATAGTTCACCCAAAAATGAAAATTCTCTCATTAATTACTCACCCTCATGTCGTTTCAAACATGTCAGTTTCTCGTAGCTTCATAAAATTAAGGTTGAACCACTGATATCACATGGACTATTTTAACAATGTCCTTACTACCTTTCTGGGCCTTGAACGTGTCAGTTTCATTGCTGTCTTTGGAGGGTCAAAAAGCTCTCAGATTTCAAAAAAATATCTTAATTTGTGTTCCGAAGATGAACAAAGGTCTTACGGGTTTGGAATGACATGAGGGTGAGTAACTGATGACAAAATTTTCATTTTTGGGTGAACTATCCCTTAAAATTATTCATATTGTGTCAGCTTACATCAAAGTTATCTACCACATACTGTAGCCAGTAAATCCATTTACTTACTCGCTAAAATCAATTTGTATTCACATTCAGCTCTTCATTCTTGCACAGTAATCACAGGCAAGTGTAAAAAAACATGTGACTGTCATTATAGCGGCAAAGTTTATGACAGAAGTGCCCACTAAACTCCTCTGAGCTTATGGTAACACAAACCTTGATGTAAGTAAATTAATATTTTGTAAATAAATCCACTAAAATTAAATATACATGAGAGTATTTGTGTGTGATTGTACCTCCATGCTGACAGAGGAAAGTGTGGTTGGTGATGGGTCCGGGTTCAGTGAATGTGTTGAACTTGTTGAGCCATTCTCTGGAGATGTAGAACTGCAGCAGACTGGGCTCCTTTAAATTAGCCAGAGCGACAACCTTCTGTCTCTCTCTCACAGATTCTTCACTGCTCTTCCTGAAAGATAAATGAACATAAATTTACAATTATTTTTGCTTTCACTCCATGTCATAAAACAAATGCCCATATAATAGGTATTCTTGGAACTAATCCAAATGAATTTTTGTAT
The DNA here is from genome assembly GCA_021397915.2 of Tor tambroides. Lineage (NCBI taxonomy): Eukaryota > Metazoa > Chordata > Actinopteri > Cypriniformes > Cyprinidae > Tor > Tor tambroides. The sequence continues at coordinate 154,493 of JAFVLL020015074.1, read as the reverse complement.
TTTGTTGGTAATTCATTATGGTGCACACGTGATGCCAACATGGCAGCTTCCATGAAGGGGCGACCCAGTTCATGTAAAAATAAAAAAAGCTATTATTAGGCGACTGATACAACTGCAGTCTTCGATGCGCCGTAAGCTGGTTGAAAATCAATAAAAATGTGTGACGATGCAAATCGGTTGAGAGGTTAAATGAATTGTGATACAGTTGGGAATGGAGGTTTGCATAAATGTCTGAGGGGAACTGACTGTCTTCAGAAAAAGTTTAGATGGTATTTTCTTTTCATCGTGCCTCTGTATAATGCATATTAAAGCAGTGTTTATAAGAGCAACACTGCTTTGTTTACACCAAGGAAACCCTATTTTCACAAATAAGTGCTGTTCCATAAGCGCCACCTACTGTCAGAGAGTGAATTTGCATCTCATTCAGCCATCTGCTGTTTCTGTTTTGTTCAAATGTTTTATGTAGTATCATTTCACAAAGCTAAAGTGAGAGCATAATGTTTTTGTTTCAAATTTTGAAATAGATATAATTTAGATTAAAAACTGCTCATGCTGCATGTATGCAGAATCTTTCTTTGGATCGTGATTCAAATACAGTGGTTGTCTCTAATTTTAATTGGAAAGTGTACAGGCAAGGCCTAACTTTGTTTATATGAAGAGACTTCTTTTATTTGTATTAATTATTTATTTGATTTGAGATTATTATTTGACATATTTCAATTCCACAAAGAAATGTGCAGCAGTTTGTCTGAGAAATAATAAAAGGACACCTTTTCATGTATAATTTGTCTTAAATCTCATTCTGTTAAAAAAAACAAAAAAACAAAAAAAAAAACATGAAATCATATTGATTCCAATGTAAGCTTGCAATTGTAAGAAAAGTGGCAGGGTTTAAGCAGACTAAATGATTGAGAAGAATGATGGGGAAAATTAGTTATAACATCTTGAAAAACTATGAAGATATATTTCGAAAAAGTATGAATTTCCATTTCACCGTAACTTTACTGAGGAAAAACATTACTGAGTGTGCTATTAACAACCATTACAAGGTCAAAAAAAGAAGTGTACCTGTAAAAGAGAACATACGCTTCCGCGTTCTGCACTACTGTCTCGTGAACTTCTGTTACATACTGATCGTCAAACTCGTACCACTGTCCATTGATAACATTCTGACAGTACGCTATGTAGTGACCACCTGTCCAACAGAAAACGGAAAAAAACAAAAAAACAAACATTATTTCACTCAAATAAAACTACAGACAAAATAATGTCTTAATTCTCATCTGGGAAAAGCGCCAGTGATGAATGAATGCCAGTTCATATCTCAAAATCTCAAAGCTTCTGCTACATTTCATTTCGCAATATTACACAGAAGCAACTTACTCCCAGCAGTGCCGTGATGACAGATGACAGACAGTAAGTCATAGGTAGTAATCTGAGATGGGCTCTCCTTAGCCAAGAAGGGCTTAAGATCCAAACCCTCCAATGGGAATGACACGTGGCTATTTATCTTGAATGAGTACATGACTTCATGCCTGAAACGCTTCAGGTGAATGCACAATATCTAAAAAGGAGATGACACACAGTCAAACTTACTAGGAATACAAGTTATGTTGAAAACAGCAGTAAATAAGCAAACTTACTCAAACTTACAAATGTACTTACCTCTGGCAGACGTAGAACTTTACAGTATTTCACACCATTTCTCAATCTAGGAAACAGGTAGAGTAAATGAGCTCATGTTTCATCAACTAAACATGTAAACCACAGCTACAGCATGATTTTTGCTGTAAAATATAAGTACTATTTAAATTAGACTATGAAATATTTACACAGTATAGCAACCACTACATTTTACATGTTGATCAGACACATTTTAGTCTTTTTTTTCCCCTCAAGGAATCTTACTTTTTACAACGCTCACAGCTGTACATGTTGTCTCCTGTTTGGCAGAAAGAAAATAAACATCAACCAAGGGTTGACAAGCAGTGGAAAAGGGAATATTATTTTTTTTTCCCTCTTAGCTATCTCATTCAGATTGCACATTCAGAAATGTCAAACATGATGTGCTTACCTTTCAGCTCATCGGCAGCAAAGAAGGCTGCCAGACAGTCCTCCAGCGTTACCATTGGGCCCCAAAACCAACTGGGAATACAGGACACTACAAACCTGCATAAACACATACATTCAGGGTTTGAAATTAGCACCCGCCAAATGCGGGTAAAAATCAGCTGTGGCGGGTAACGCTGTCAAATCACTAGCCAATTTGGCGGTTACTTTTCGTAAGTTATGTTCACTCACTAAGGTCTTGGGGAAGTTACTGCAAGCCAAATCTGCGCAGGTTTACCGCAAAAACTGAACTCGTGAGACATCATGACATTATCGAGTATATTGCAAAAACCAAACAAAACAGAGTGCATGCATACGCATATGTGATGAAGTCTGGTTAGACTAGCTTAGTGTCGTGCGCATTTAGAGTGTTCTTTCGCTGCATGGTTCAGTCTATTAATATGCATTAAGAATGATCACATAATTCAAGATAAGGGCGCAGAAAATGTATATGGGTCAAAGATGTAAAGATGTCCGCATCAAAAGATATTTACAAAAATGATTTTATGTCCATAGAAAGCACATTAAATGTAATTAGTGTCTACTTTTAAGGTTTTAAATATGTTTTTGGAGAATAAAATGTCAAAATTTGGTTGAAATAATGTTACATTGTCATTCAGTGTAACACAATATAATCTCAGTGATCACTAGTGACTTATTTCAGTCTTACCAAACCCAAATTTTTGAACTGCAAGTGAAAATAATTGTCAAAGTCCTATACTGCTCTTTCCACATCTTGATCATTCTTTGCCCTATCACTCTCTCACTATACCTTCGTATTGATTCCATGATGTAGGAGATCCAGCCCTGCGTGGCATAGCCTTCTGTACAAACACCAGCTTTAACAGGAGCACTCTGGTGGATGGAGGAATGGAGTTTGGCCAAATCCTCTTTACCCGGAATAGGCAAAGAGAGGTCCTGAAAGGTCTCCACAGTTGTTGAAATCTACAAAGCCAGATATTTTCTTTGAAACATTGCTCTTTCTGCAGTCTCACATATACTGTGCCCTTAAAATATATCCTTCTATGGTTACATAACATTTGGTTTATGTGATATGAACACTGTTTGTGCAGCTATACATTGCAGTATTCGTCAAGATATGCGATATGCGATATGAATTGAAGGTTTCTCAGAAACTACATGGTGCATGATCTTGCAATTTTTAATGCATTTTTAAGTGTAATGAAAGTGGATTGATGCTTGGTGCCCTCTAGAGACAGAAAAACTCCTTGCATCCATCCTCACCCGGTCACATGTCAAACACTGAACAAGACTGAGAATGGATCCGTCAAAAATATCTGAAATAACACTGCGGAAACGGGACTGCTTCTTCTTCTTGGTGCTTAGGAGCATCTGAGCTATAAGACAAATAATCATGACAGTTATTCAGTGCAAAGCAAAATACAACTTTACAATTTAAACAAAAAATATATATATATATTTACATTTATGCTGTATTTAGCTATATGAGAGAAGCAAACCTTTCTTGAACGTATAAGTGGGTCCAGCTCTGAGGGGGCTGGATCTTAGTGGGCTGCTGGAGAGTCTGGAGTGGAGTTCTTGCACACTGTGAGTGGGGCTATTGGGACGAGAGGATGAACAATGCATGGAAGCTTCATTATCAGGTTCTGCAAGAAAAAGAGAAGTGAGAAGATTTATATATTTTTAAGAATTATATTCACATTCATAAACTACTAAACATACACTACCTTTTAAAAGTTTGGAGTGAGTAAGAACAATACTTTTAAGCAGCAAAGATGCAATAAATTAAGTGACAGAAAAAACTAGATTTTTTGTTCCACAAAAACAAGGATCATGGTTTTCACAAAAACATTAAGCAGCACAACTGAACGATTTTTTTAATTTCTGAAGGATCATAACACTGAAGACTGGAGTAATGGCTGCTGAAAATTCAGCTTTGCCATCTCAGGAATAAATAGTAAAAATATTAAAATAAAGAACAGATTCCAATAATTGTAATATATTTGACAATATTACTGTTTTTACTGTATTTTTGCAGTCTTGGTGAGCTTAAGAGAATTCTTTCAAACACACACACAAATCTTTGGTAGCGTAAGACTATAAGAACATCATACCTGTACTTCCTGGTGCCGGCACATGTGTGGTTGTAGTTGTTGCCTCTGTTTCTCTCTCTGCCTGTCCCTCTTGTACAGCCGTGTCCACATCTGCATCCTCATCCATTTCCCGTGTCCTCTCTTCTCCTCTTCTCTCCTTCAGCCTCTCTTTCTCAGAGATTACTCCATTTCCTCTCACTCCCACACATTCATCTTGGATGAGCAACTCTGCTTCTCCTCCTGCCCTCTCTCCATCTCCTCTCTCGCTTCCTGATCCAGAGTCACACGACAGGAACTCATCCTCAGAAGGGCTTCGGTCACCATCGACATGATTACGGCTGTCAAGGTTGTGGTCAGGCTCGACATCTGAGATTGCACCGCTGCAGTCGGTCAAAGACTCCTTCAGCTCCTCATGAAGTTGGTCCATCAGACATCGTAAAAACTCTTGAGTGTCCTAAAAAACACAGAAGCAAGGAGTGTGTACTTTAACAAAAATACCATGGGGCTTATATGATAATATTACAGACTTGAAAGGCTGCATAGTAATCTTCACATCAGTGTTATTAATGTTAACTAAAATTAAATGATTCAAAATTGTTTTGGTCAATTGAAAAAGCTGAAATAAAATATAAATGTTAGACTAAAAAAAAAAAACCTACACTTAAATTAAAATTAAAAACGTTACCTTGGCAACTGATTAGAATAAAATCTTATGTTTATGTTGAAGTATTAAAATGATTGAAAATACATCTGAAATAAAAATAATTAATTAAAACAAATATTTTAAAAACTAAAACTAAAAATTAATAAAACTTAAATGTCAAAATAAAAGCCATTTTAAAATATGAATAATTACTATAATAGTATATAAATAATACTTAAATAACTCTGCTTTATATACCTGTTGAGCATAGCCACGAAACATGGGGTTCACCAGTTTGATTCCATGAAACAGACTAGTGGGCACAACATAACTTGGCCTTGACAGAGCCAAAAAGAAACCAACAGAGAACGATAAGATTCAGATAATTAGGACCAAGCTCAATAGATTAAGATTAACTTTGCTAGAACTGTCCAGTTTGGCAAGTCAGTCCTTGTTACCGTTTCTTGTGCCAAAGCTCAGAGATAAGCTTCTGATAGCTTTTACACAATGCGGGCTTCTTATCCGTTCGGACCAACCCACTGCAATCCAGGAAAAACTGAGTCAAAGGAGGACTGGAGAAAAAGAGAAAAATAAAAAAAACAGGAAAACCAATGAAAATTTTAGAGGTAGGATGCACGGAATTGAAAAATAAATCAGTGAAATCAGTCAACCTTCCGATTTGTGTTGTCTGAATTATGCTTATTTATGCTTCACAAGTTGTGAGCTCACCAATTGGAGAGGGCCTGCAGTGCAGCATTCATGTAACAGGAGTTCCCAATGTTCTTCATCCCTGTGAGACCTTTGGAGTGTGGAACAGAATCTTAGTCATTACACGTAAGTATGTAATTACACATACATACAAGTAATTGACTGGTGCTTTGTTCATATAGACATTACTCAACCACTGACAACTACTGTGAATATTTGGGGTCAGTTTTTAAAGAAATCAATACTTCTACTCAGCAAGGATGCATAAATGCTGTTCTTTTGAACTTTATATTTATCAAAAATCGGAAAAAAGTATCAGTTTCAACAAAAAGAAGGGGGGGGGGTTCCGTTTTTTTCCGTTTTAATTTTTCTGGACTCCTTTTTAATGGTTAAATTCAATTTTATTAATCAAAAAGCATGTCTAGCTAATTAAAATCATGAAACTTGAACAATTTAACATCAATGTATTAAAAATTCAACAAAAATTACATGTTTAGGGCCCTATGAATTTTTTTCCAACTTTGTTTTATTGTTACCAAATTCTGTGTTTTGCATGTCTAATTATTTGAAAGCATAAAAACAAGTTTCATTTATTCTTACAATAGCCATATGTTTTTTTCTCCTCAGAAATTCTGTGTTGTGTATTGCAATTTTTAACGCATAAAACATTCATTTAATTTATCTTTTAATTAATGAAATTAAACATTTTATTTTTGGAAAATAAAGGGGATTTAATATTAGAATTAAAAACATTGAAGAAATATTGTATGGTTATCCCTTAAAAATAAGGTTTTAATAATTATAGTGGTAGCCTATTACATACATTCTACTGAATAGTAATGTTGGCTATTTCTGCCGCAATGACTGCAAGGTAAACCGAACTTTATTTTGACGGGTTGCCGTGAATACCTTTACATTTCTGTGTGTGTATGATATGATGAGGATAGTTTTATTCAAATGAAACGGTCAAATGCTCATGAAGTGGCTCTCAGAGCAGTTTCCTGTAGATGTTGTTCATGTATTTATGTCCTCATTAGTCAGAGGACAGACGCTAATATCACCGGATGCGTCAAGCGCTTTAGCTTCAGTCTGTGCCATTCATAACACAGAGACACACAGAACTCATATTTAAATAGTCTTTTTGCAGCTTAATATTTACAAATACGAGTGGGAGTGTGCTCACTTGTGTGTGCGTGTAGGTTTGTTTGTGTGTGTGTGTGTGTGTGTATCGGGGCTGAACTCCGCTGTGCGCGATACAGAGAGCGCGACTATGTAATGTAGAGACCGAAATGACATGCCGTCGTGTAAATAAGATAAATAACATAAGGCTATTTAGTTTGTTTAATAAAAGAACAAGGTATTGACCTGTTCTATAGGAAAGGTAACTTTAAATGACTTCTGTTGTGATCTGGCGCTACAGAGAAAATAAAATTAAATGAAATTAACTTGGCAGGGGGCCGCCCCCCTAAAATAATGGTAGGGGAAACACTGGGTCATTTGAATTGTAATCATATTTCAAAAATCTGTTTTTCAAGCAAATAAATGCAGTCTTAGTGAGCATAAGGAACTTCTTTTGAAAACGTTGAAAAAAATCGTATCAACCTTAATATTTTAAACGGTAGTGTATGTTTCCCCCTCAAAGTCTAGGTGGGTGTCCTTGCTATTTAGCATTTATTAGAGTATTTGAAATGCCATGCAATGTGTACTAGCTTCCTGTTAACATAATTATACCTCTAGGTTTGAGCTCATCCTCCTCAGATTCTGAGCCTTCCTCATCCGCCACTGCGATAGGCACTGCTTTCAACGGGTGACATGTTGTCTGGGGAAGAGGATCCTTTAGGGATGTAAAAACAAGCGAATTATGTTCCCCTTCAATTCGGCCACTCTACATTGCTTTGGGAAATACATTTTCCTCGAATATTACTGAAGCCTTATTGAATCACGCCAGTGAAACTGGCCAATGGCGTTCAAGCACGCGAAATATGAGGGGTCAGTTACCAGTATAAAGCAGCGCTTGTACGTCATCCATTCAGAATTTTTTCCTTCAGCAAGAAGCCTATCAAAAGAATCTACTACTCACCGTGATCTACACGCTGCAGCAGACACGCCTTCTCTTCCCTGCTGTGTGGCCATCGTCCAAGGCGATGAACTCGCCCAACTAGCTCTGCCGCGCTCTTCCTCTGAGCCAAAGAGTAAAGTGCCACGAGCTTCTGATGCGGATCTGACCGGGTCGGGTGACGAGACCGCGCTGGCTCAGTGCCCACACGCTCTCACCCCCTGCTGCAGGCCTTCCAGTGCGCTTCATGGCCGCTGATTCCGCCCTCTCCCCAGCGCAAGATGTGGTGTCTTTCGGAGCCATGGAGGAGGATGAGGATGATGCCATCTCGGTGGCAGCGTCTGCGAGAGAGGAGTGGTCCAACAGCCCACTGGATTACACTGCGCCCATCAGTGACGCTGGGGACCTCCATCACAGTGATGTTGAGCTCCTACGCATCCTGACCAAGGCGACGAGATAGCGAAGTCGTGGAACGCACCGCTCACTAGTCGGGTGCACAATCCGGGATCCTCCCTTCTGTTGTCAGTGGACGGCGCTGACCAAGCGGGGTATGTTAAACTTCCCCCCGTGGAGGAAGCTGTCGCTGCCCACCTCTGTCCTGCAGCCGTGGCGAACTGGAGGGTGAGAAATAACGCCGCTTCCCAACTCTGCCGCGCCACCGCAAACTTCGCTGGCAAGGCTTTCTCGGCGGCGGGCCAGGCAGCTTCAACACTGCATGTGATGGCGATACTTCAGGTGTCAGGACGAAGGTGACAGCTCGAGCGATCGGCCGTAACATGGGGAATCTTGTGGTGCTGGATCGTCACCTGTGGCTGACTCTGACCGAGCTGAAAGATTCAGAGAAGACGGCTCTTCTGGATGCTCCCGTGAATCCCTCAGGTCTCTTTGGAGCGGCGGTAGAGACGCTTACTGGAGCGCTTCGCTGGAAGCGCAGAAGCACCCAAGGCCACAGCCACTTCTTACCAAAGCGCGCTGGCGCGATCCCTCCTGCGCGCGTTCCCACATCCTCAGCGCAGCGCGCGGGAAGACCGTCACTCTCTCTCCTACTTCGTGTTCGGGCACGAGCATGAGCCGGCGGTGAGGCCAAGACAGCTCATTGCCGCCTGTGGGCTCGAAGGGCCAGAGACCTCACTGACAGAGACGGGGCAGGCCACTGCTACGGGATTAAAGCCGCGTTCCTGATGTTGTCTCTCGGAGGAGGAAAGCTACACTCAGCGCCGAAGACGAGCCACTGAGAAAGTCTGCTCGCTCCGCTGTGTGTGTTCACCACGCCCCCTTGCCTGTTGCTGGCGGCGAGAACGATTGTCATGTTTGTGTTTTGACTGTTCCACAGTGCAGTGCAATAAAGTCAAAAAAACAAAAAATCAATTTCAATATCAGGGCAATTTTCTCCTCTTACTCCCCTCTCCCACATCACTCACTCTCACACTCTTGTGGTATTAACCCCACCCCCCAATGGCGAGCTACCACGGTGCAGTCCGCCCCGCCCGCCTGTCACAGTTCACAGAAGCGTGGCACTGCCAGGGGTATCAGAGTGGGTTATGAAATCAATAAAGAACGGCTACACGCTTCAGTTCTTCCGCAGACCGCCCCGTTTCAACGGTGTGTTAATGTCCACTGTACAGGAGCAGAATGTCTCAGTTCTGCGAGAGGAAATACACAACCTTCTCGCAAAGCGCACTGTAGAGGCAGTGCCTCTCACAGACCGCGAGAGCGGCTTCTAAGCAGTCGTTATTTTCAAGCTGGAAGAGACGGCGGGCTCCGCCCAATCTTGGACCTGAGACCGCTGAACTTCACGCGCTTCAAAGCCATGCTCAAAATGATTACGCTGAGACAAACTTCACATATCAGAACGGAGATTGGTTTATCTCCGTGGATTTAAATGGATGCTTATTTCTTTATCTGTAGCCTCGCCACAGGCGCTTCTGAGATTTGAATTCCATGGGAGGCGTACCAGGTCACGGTCCTGCCCCGGCTTATGTCTGGCCCTCAGACGCTTACTTCAAATGCATGAATGCTGCCTTCTCCTCTGAAGCAGAGCGGAATGCGCATCCTGAACTATCTCGACGACTGGCTAGTGTTAGCCCAATCAGAGAGCGCGCTGCTCAGCGACAAACTCAGACTCCTCGCTCACGTTCAGAGCTTAGGACTGACTGTAAATATGCAAAAGAGCATGCTGGTACCGAGCCAGAACATCTCCTTTTTAGGAGTAGAGCTGAACTCAATCAAAATGCAAGCGCGTCTGTCGGAGGAGCGCTCACGAAAACTGATCAGTTCTCTCGCAGTCTTCAAACTAGGGCGTTCTCCCCCGCTGAAATGCTTTCAGAGGACGCTCGGCCAGATGGCTGCCGCCTCGACAGTGTGCAATCTAGGGCTCCTACATATGCGTCCGCTTCAGCTCTGGCTAAAGAGCCGGGTGCCACAGAACGCATGGCGCACGGGCACCTTGCGCATCAAAGTGACGCGCGACTGTTTGCATACGCTGAACCCTTGGCGCGATATGACTCTGTATCGCCGGGGTGTCTGGGACAGGATCAGAGAAAGAATGGAAGAAGTGACAGATGCATCGATCACGGGCTGGGGAGCCGTATGCGATGGCAGACCAGCCTTCGGGACGTGGATCCGAAACGGAGAAGTCATGGCACATAAACTGTCTGGAGCTCCGGCTGTACAATTTTAGCGCCGAGTGCTTTCTCCCAGACATCACACCGTCACGCTCATCAGACGGACAGCAGCCGACAGTGGTAGCATTTATAAATCACTAAGGCGGTGTGACCTCACGACCACTGCTGCAACTGGCGAGAGACCTCCTTCTGTGGGCAGATCGACACCTCCTCTCCATCCGGGCAGTACACGTCCCCGGACGCCTGAACTATGGCGCGGATTTTCTGTCGAGGGGCGGGATAATCCACGGCGAGTGGAGATTACACCCTTTGACAGTCAAAATGATTTGGAGTGTATTCGGCAGGGCGGAGGTGGATCTCTTCGCATCAGCGGAGAACACTCACTGCCCGCTGTTTTATTCACTGACACTTCCCTGGGAGGGATGCACCAGCTCACAGCTGGCCGAAAGTACGCAAGTATGCCTTCCTCCAGTGAAACTTCTGCCTGCTTTGCAAAATCAGAGAGGAAAGGAATTGTTCTGTTAGTGGCACCGAAATGGCCCAATCAGCCGTGGTTCCCAGAACTGGTGGAGATGCTGGTGCCCCGCCTGTGACTATCCCACTGGAAGAGAGACCTTCTCTCTCAAGCACAAGTGACCACATTTGGCACCCAAATCCAGAGTCATGGAGCCTTCATGTCTGGCCGCTCGACGGAGCTCGCCAGTAACAGATGCACTTCCTCAGTGGGTGTTGAACACTATCGCTGAGGCTAGAGCTCCTTCCACGAGGCGTCTTTACGCACATAAATGGAGAGTTTTTTCAAGTTGGTGCGTATCGCGGGGCGAAGACCCAATCAGCTGCCCAATATCAATAATCCTTGTCTTCCTTCAAGAGCGATTTGATAGCGGTCGTATGCCATCCACATTGAAAGTGTATGTGGCCGCTATAACAGCCTTTCACGCGCACGTCGAAAATCGCCCGATCGGCATAAATTTCACGGGACCCCCGTTTGGGCCCATACAATCAGCGAGCTTGCGAGCGCTCTCTCTCAAGACAGCGCTCCTGCTCGCGCTGGCCTCTGTTAAGCGAGTTGGAGACCTACAAGCGCTTTCGATTGACGACTCGTGTATTGAATTCGGGCCAGGTGATTGCAGGCTCACCTTGAAGCCTAGAAAAGGTTATGTGCCTAAAGTGCTTTCGACTCCATTTAAAGCGCAGGTCATATCACTATCTGCTTTCCGCCCCGAAACACCAACCGGGACAGAGCCGCTTAATACACTGCTGTGCCCTGTACGAGCGGTGCGTACTTATATCGAGCGCTCTAGACAGTTCAGACTCTCGGAGCAGCTATTCGTATGTTTTGGTGGACGTACAAAAGGACTGCCTGTGTCCAAGCAAAGGCTGTCACACTGGATCGTCGACGCAATTGCTTTGGCTTACAGCTCTAAAGGTGTGGAATGTCCGATAGGGGTTCGGGCCCACTCAACCCGCGGCCTCGCATCATCCTGGGCCTGGGCAAATGGCATATCTATTCAGGACATTTGTACGGCGGCAGGCTGGTCGTCACCCAGCACTTTCGCGAGGTTTTATAACCTAGATGTGTCGTCGCTTGCCTCGCATGTGCTGTCAGTGCACGCGCCTACTCAACCTCAGCTATGATCTGAAATGTGTATCAGAGTGGTTTCGACTAGGTCGTATACACCCTGTATAGACGCACCACCAATTCAATGCTGTCCCTATCAGTTTATCACAGTATTATGATATAGTTCACCACGTCTTTTAGGACTTGGTCACCATCATACCTGTACGGCCGTGCATTATAACATGATTTCATTCAAATTAAACAATTCAATTAATCTATTTGTGAAAGCGCCGAAGCCGCCGCCATTTCACATTCTCTGTTTCACCGGAGTTAACTCCGCCCCTGATGTGACGCGGCATCGTCTAGCTGCCGCGCCCCTGACTTTACATGGTTTCGACTAGGTCCTGTAGACCTGAGCTGTGTTTACTAAGAGCGCCAATATCATTGCCGTTCTCATTACGGCTCCGAATGTGAAACTTGACATACTTAGTCGAGCCAGGCTCCATCGCTGTGACACGGCGGGATTTTATACGTTCCCATAGCAATGTAGAGTGACCGAATTGAAGGGGAACGCTCTCGGTTACTCACGTAACCTCGGTTCCCCGAAATGAGGGAACGAGACATTGCTCTTATTGCCGTGTCACCGAGCTCAGGGGCCTTGGAAATGCCGAGGTTGCTTCAGCTGTAAAGATTCTGAATGGATGACGTACAAGCGCTGCTTTATATAGTGACGAGCCCCCTCATATTTCGCGCGCTTGAACGCCATTGGCCAGTTTCACTGGCGTGATTCAATAAGGCTTCAGTAATATTCGAGGAAAATGTATTTCCCAAAGCAATGTCTCGTTCCCTCATTTCGGGGAACCGAGGTTACGTGAGTAACCGAGAGCATTTCTTGTATTATACATGTGCTTTACAAATTATTGTGCCTAAACGAGCTCTTCAGACTGATATTAATAATGCAAGAGACACAGCCAGCCTCAACCAGGAAGTAGCATCTTAATCATGTTTACACAATCTTAATAAGCTAAAAGAGATGTTTTAAATAGTCTGATGACTTTACCTGTTCATGTGGTTTGCAGCGGTGAGCTAATGATACAGGAGTAACAGGCTTTGGTTCCAGAAACACCTCCCTCTCACAGACATAACACCACACCCTGAATGTGGTCAAGTTTACTGTCAGACTGTGTTTTTTGGCCTGGAAAAAAAGGAAAAAGAAGATGCACACATGTACAAAAGAACAAGAGAAACTGATATGGATATAATACCTGAATAGAACGAATGCCAGAGAATAGATTGAATTATTGAATGAATAAGAATGTCACCTGTGCATGTATGGTGCTGTGATCAGAATATGATTCTCCGCAGCCTACATAGGGACAGTCACACTGTGGGGAAAGCAGGACAAAGAGAGTAATGATTATGAATTTAAAAAAATGTTCTGGGCCTAAAAATGCATTCTGTTTATCTAACATGTTTGCTAGGGAAAAGGCTCCTCACCTGTAGACATGCCCAGAGGTTGGGTCCACCTACTCCACATGACTGACACGTGCCCTTGAGTAACAACAATGTGACAAAATTCAATACGCAGCACTCACTCATTACACATTTAAAACTTAAATATTAGCAATTCTAACCTTTGATTTCTGAATCAGTTCCTCCTTAGTAACTTCACCAATAGAGTCCAAGTGAGGACAAAGATCCCCGCTGTCAGTCATCTTGATTTTCACCTCACTCTATTACAATGCACAAAGAACATGTTCAGAACTACTGGTACAGCGTCAATACAATAAAAATTGAAAATAATGAAATGAAATCATCTACTCAGCCTCGAGTTGTTTTAAAAATCTCATAACTTTCTTTTTTCCCATGGTGAACAAAAAGAAATATCACTATTCCCTTTCATTCTATGCAAAAAAGATCCTGTGTAACTCCATTTGTGTTCCACAGAAGAAAGAAAGTCACACGGGTTTGGAAAAACATGAAGGTGAGTAAATGATGAGAGAATTTTCATTTTTTTGTTGAACATGTCCCTTCAAGTATAACCTTATAATGTACTTACAGTCTCAGTATAAGCGTAAAGGAGAACATTTGCCATCATTGAATGCATTATTTTAAAAATAATGAAAGAAGAAGAAGAAGAGTGGTATCTAGCAGAGAGTAGCTGTGAGTCTGTGCCTGAAACTCTCAGGAGCCCAAAAACTGCTGTTTCATGCGCCTAGCACGACCGAGAGGAGGATGCATTCACCCCGTATAACCTCGTCTATTGTTACAGTGAGGAAATGCACAGTAATGCATCATAAATATGTATTAATCCCGCCAATCTATTGTTCCATACGAAAAGTAGCTTCAACAGAAATCCGAAAAGAAAGGGAAAAACAATAATAATAAATCGGCCTCACTATTCATCTGAATTTAAAAAATAATATCTCAAAACAAATGGCATCTTTCTGCGTCTTGTGTTCAACACACTACAGGTCATCGTCAACCGCCTAAAAGCTGTTTAACATTACGATCTTACAGAATAAACAGGCCATATTTCCACTCGGGCTGCAAGACACTATTCATACGCTGAGTCGACATGATAGTATCTAAGCAAATAAACAGTGACACTCTGCTTCAGCCAAAGGAAAGATAAGAACAAACAGTTACCTGTCAGACAGAAACAAAAATAACGATCATAGATGATCATTTTAGGCCAATCGGTGGTATGTGTAACAGTAGTGGGTAGCAGTGTACTAAGCAGCATCCATACTGAATACAGCATGAGTGTGCGTCACAGCTTTGACTATAGCCAATGAATGCTTTCAGTTCTTTCATTTGATCAAAAACTATTTTTAATTTACTTAAACTAATACAGTTTACATGGTACTTGATCTAGGAGGTGATGTTTTTAATTGTTTTGTTATTATCTTTACTTCGTTTTTTTCTTATTTATCATATAAGTAGCTGATCTTGAACCAGCCTCTTTATCCCCATTAGTCGCTTTATACCGTTAAACGCTTGTATGGAAAACAGACGAGCTGACCTCAGATCAGCTGTTAAAACCGTGATTGTGATGTCAGCGGAAGTTTCGGGAAATGTAAGGAAAGCGGTCCATCGATAAACACAGACCGCCGACGTTGCGTTGTACAGACGTGTGAAGGTGTAAAATAAACCTTAAATAATTCGACGCTTTTTGAAATAATGCCTCCTGGTAAGAATTTTAGAAGGAGGAAGGAGGAATCATCCGACGAGGAAGATGATGAGACAAAAGCCGTGGTCAGGTAGATATGTTTATCACATTAAGAGCATACGAACATGTCCGTATAGAAATGTGTTCATACAAGTGTCAAATTCATTCAGAGACCACATGCAGACTCCTGTTTATATGTGAGAATGTATCTTAAAATGTTGAATTTAAACATTTGCTAAGGTCCAAACTAGATGAAGCCAAGGAGCTTCAAAGTTTACGAAAAAGGCAGCACGGAGTAAGGTTGGTCACGTCTATTTAGACTGCTATTTATTTTTATAATATAACAGTCTTAAACGCTTTGCACAAGTCTTTTTTTTCATTATTTAATTTCCAAGTTAATTAAATGTATTTGAAAATCATTTATGCTGCTTACCATTCTGTTTCTTCAGCATTGCAACGTTACTTGTAGGAGAGAAGCTTCCTTTGGAGGCTGAGCTTGAGGTATTTTTTCTTTTAAGCAAACTACATTTTGTATACAGTGTTATACTAAATGTATGATTTAAGGGGTAAAATATTGTCACTTTGTGTTTTGTGCGTTAGGACGACCCATTTAAACTGAAGACTGGAGGTGTTGTTGACATGAAGAAAGTGAAAGACAGAAATCGAGACATGTAAGTAATGTTATGGAGTCGTATTTGCTGTTCATTTAAAGTTGATGTTTCTGTATTTTAAAAGTGAAATAATTAACATTTCCTCTGCAATATAGGACAGCAGATGAAAACGACCTGAATCTTGGTACCTCCTTCTCTGCTGAGACTAACAGACGAGATGAAGATGCAGATATGTAAGTGCATATGTGTGCACACAAACCGTCAGTATTCTTCATCTTTCTAATTGCTTTTTGTTTGTTTTTTTGGCAATTTTGCATCCATTTAAAGGTTATATCCGATCTCTCTCCTTGTATGCTTTTTCAATCAGGATGAAGTACATTGAGACCGAATTAAAGAAAAAGAAAGGCATGGTGGAGGCTGAAGAGCAGAAAGTAAAGGTGAAGAATCCAGAGGACCTCCTGTATGAGCTTCCAGAGAACATCCGTGTCAGTTCTGCCAAAAAGACAGAAGAGATGTTGTCCAATCAGATGCTGAGTGGAATTCCTGAGGTGGATCTGGGGATAGAGTAAGTGAAGACCAAAACTAATTCAAAGACATTTTCCTTTGATCACATCTGAGATTTTTCTTTATACTCCACGTAGCTATGGATGTCAGCTTCCAAACCTTTTTTCCCCTTTCTTATCAGTGCAAAAATAAAGAACATCATCAGCACAGAAGAAGCCAAAGCAAAGCTGCTTGCTGAGCAGAGAAATAAAAAGAAGGACAGTGGGACCTCCTTCGTTCCCACTAACATTGCTGTGAATTACGTCCAGCATAATCGCTGTAAGTGCACACATATATCTGAACTACCAGCACTTTGTAATTTAATATCATGTGCTTAGTGCTCATAAATCAAGAAGTTTGTCTTCACACATTTATTTATTTTCTTATCATTTTAAAGTATCACTAACCTCTATGTATTTTAAATTCAGAAGTATTATTTGTTTTTCAAGGTTATCAATCACATCTGCATTTAGTCTAAACAATTTTATGAGTTCCAGCTCTATCTGTGCATAACCTTTAGGTTTAGAGATTGCTAACCAAGGACTATTTATATTTAACTGCTTACACATTAGAATTGAAATAATTGCAATATTTGAAACATTTGCTATACTTGCCTAAAGGACAAAGAAAAGTCATTTTCTTTATTTTTTTCTTCTTCAAGTCTATCATGAGGATGTAAACGCTCCCCAGAGACGACACAGAGAAGAACCCAAAGCCAGGCCACTACGAGTAGGGGACACTGAAAAGCCGTTACCTGAGAGTAAGATCATAACAATATCTTATTTCGTTTAAAGAACACATAGATCTGCATTTGTTGGATTTATAGTAATGTGTTTTGTGTCTACACCTCTTCCTGTTTTCCAGCTTCACCACCCAATCACCGCAAGAGGCCGAATAACGAGAAGGCCACAGATGACTACCACTATGAGAAATTCAAGAAGATGAACCGACGATACTAATCCTCCACCTTTGTTACACAGTCAACTAGTTGGACACTTTTTTTCTGTAAAATGAGAGATGTAAATATTTTTCACTGTATTTAAAAATGTATTCGTAGCATGCATGCAGTCATAAACGTTTTACAATAAAATTCCCCCCAAAACATTGGTCATCTTAGCAAACTTTATAAAGTAGAAGAACATTTTGATTTCATAATCATGTACAGTGCAACATGTTAACGCATTATAATGTGTGTTTCAGTATTTGGAACAGTCTGTTCAACAGAATTGATTTATCAATTTATATTAATTAAACTCTGTTGTTTTATTAAAGGTTATTTTTATTCTACAGACTTTGCAAATGGAATTACAAAAGCAATATTATAACCTCTATTAGAGTTACAGCATATTTCCTTTCCTCTCATGTTTTCGCTTGGATGTCTTTTAACAACCTAAAATGGAAAGGTTGTCCTGAAGTAGCACAGCAATAAAAAAATATATACATGTAAATGAATTAAAAAAAACAAAAAGAGAACACTTCCTTGGCAGTCACATTTTGAAGAGCATTAGTGCACATATACAGTACTATGTAACATACAATGAAATTTAACAGTGTATTTTGTTATTTAAATAGAGGAGCTAAATTTACTCCGAAATGTATGCAGCATGTTTACAGAGAGGTCTCCTTTTCTTTTAGCATCCAAAACACCACTTGCTTAAACAAGTTGTTAAATTACCTAATCTGTATTTTTTTTTGCAGAACAATAATGAAAGTGTAGCATAGTTGTAATATTACTCTAAACTAAACCAATAAACAGATAGAAAGACAAACACTTCATTACACCAATGTAGCAAGTTACCCAACTACAATTTTGAAATAAGATTCATAGAAATGTTCTCAGCATTAATTCAGTGTCATTTTTGCAGGACAAAATCACATCATCAATTCAAGTAGTTGTCTAGATTTGCAGTCAGCAGCTAGAGGTTTAAGATGGGGCTTGTTATGAGCTAAATTGCTTAGCTGTGTAATCTAACTGGTCCATGAAGGAAGCCACCGGTATTTCATGACTGCTCACTAGTGCTGCTGCCATGGCTGTTTAGGTGGCGCTGCATGGTCTCCTGGGTCCCCAAGTGGTCTGAATCCTCTGGGTTGGCACACGAGGGGTCAGAGGTCGTCTCAGGGGACCCCCAACTGTCCTGCCGACGAAAGGCCTCACAAAGTGGCAACTCAACACCATCCCACTGTCCACAGCTAGAAATGTTATACACACACACACACACACACGTTACACACAAACTAACACTTCTTCTGTCCACTTCTGCCTAAAAACACCCAATAATCCATTAGGAGTATGTATGAATAATGTTGAACATTCATTCACTCATTACAAAAACAAACTCACACAACATATGAAGGAACTGGGAAAGAAAGCACAAGCAGGGAAAGGAAGTTGTGAAAAGCATTATTTAAGGATTGCTACTGACATGACTGGAACTGTGTGGTCACATGACATTATTCTTCTGTTTGCTGTCTTTCTGTACATTGAACAGGTGAGTGTAGAGTCTAATAATAAAACTGCTCAACAGATGAAAAGCAAAAGGCTGTAAGCAGCAGAGAATTTAGATTATGCGCTCAGCAGAGGCAGAAAATAAGTTCCAAATCAGAGGTGAGCAAATAATAGATCAGACAATAAATGTGCTCTATTTTATCTGTGGTTTATTTAGGAAATTTGAAATGACCAGTTGGTTTGTGAAAAAACTGACAAATGTTCTGACACATTTTGAACAGGTACTAATGTGACCAACACTGTTTCTACTAAATGTCACCACAAAAAAACAGTGTAGTGCAATTTCAAACACTCCACAAATGATATTACATTTTGAACATGACACATGCCACTGAAAGCTATAATATTTTCACAGTTTACACAAACTTTGATTAGTTTAACAGAGAGAGAGAGAAAAAGAAAAAAAAAAAAAAAAAAATCACTGCACTTTTGAATATATAGTGAAAATCTCCCAAAAAAATCTGTTTCTTCATCTTAACAAATTTTCTTGCACTAAGCTAATTAATATGATTCTTTAAAGTAATTTTTACAATACGTATAGCACCCTATATTCTTTTTTTACTAATTCCAAAGTGCTTTGAATTTCGCAGCTCATCAAGTACAAGCATCCAAAATCAATGGATGCCCAATCCAATATCAAATTTAGATTCACAGGTGCATTCTTAAAGGAACACTCCACTTTTTTTGGAAATAGGCTCTTTTTACAACTCCCCTGGAGTTAAAGAGTTGAGTTTCACCGTTTTTGAATCCATTCAGCCAATCTCCGGGTCTGGCGGTAGCACTTTTAGCTTAGTTTAGCATAGATCATTGAATCGGATTAGACCATTAGCATTTGGTCATCAAAATGACCAAAGAGTTTTGATAATTTTCCTATTTAAAGCTTGTCTCTCCTGTAGTTACATCGTATACTAAGACCGACGGAAAATGAAAAGTTGCGATTTTCTAGTCCGATCTGGCTAGGAACTATACTCTCATTCCAGTGTAATAATCAAGGAACTTTGCTGCCATACCATGAGTGCAGCAGGCCCAATGATATTATGCAGCGCCTGAAAGTAGTCCCCAGCTAGCTAACTAGTTATGATATAGCTGGGGACTACTTTCAGGCGCTGCGTAATATCATTGCGCCTGCTGCACCCATGGTACGGCAGCAAATTTTCTTGATTATTACGCCGGAATGAGAGTATAGTTCCTAGCCATATCGGCCTACAAAATCGCAGCTTTTCATTTTCCATCGGTCTTAGTACATGATGTAACTACAGAAGAGTCAAGCTTTAAATAGGAAAAATATCGAAACTCTTTGGTCATTTTTGAGCGCGATGCTAATGGTCTAATCCGATTCAATGATCTATGCTAAGCTACGCTAAAAGTGCTACTGCCAGACCCGGAGATCGGCTGAATGGATTCAAAAACGGTAAAACTAAACTGTTTAACTCGGCGTTGTAAAATGAGCCTATTTCCAAAAAAAGTGGAGTGTTCCTTTAAATAATGTAGAAACGTGTAAAATTATTTCCATAATTATTTCCAAAATGGCTCTTTACTGGTGTGCTTCAAAGACAGCTTGAATTGATTTAGAATCTCTGAATAGCATACTAATCTCTATAAAAATTCAACCGAAACAGCACCGCTAATAAAACTAAATACACATCCTGATTCCTGATCGCAAGTAAATCTTCTAAAACATAATCATTTAAGGCACCTGGATGGGAAATATTTACATGCACTTATATTTGTATAACAGATGGCTTTTCTTGTGCAAAACCAGTTATACTGAAAGTGCTTGATAAAGTCTTTGGTGTGACTACAATCTAGATGGATATGACAATATGGATATATGGATTTTGCTATATATTTTCCATATCCAGAAAAAGACATGAGGACTGGCTTGTTATAAAAATAACAAGTGGAATAAAACTCAAGGGCCTACAGTATCTAAATTGTAAGTAAGTCTTACTACATGAGTGAGCTGGGTCAAAGGAGAATGTACTCTTACCTGCAAGAATGAACACTCTTATTAAGGCACAATGGTATGATATGATTATGTGTATGAAGGACCAACCTGGGATGGTGTAATTCAAACAAATAGCAAACCAGCATGGTTAGCACATGATATTTTAGTAAATGAAAACCGGTTGGAGCCTATAATTGGTTGTGCGAGTTAAAAATACCTTTAGCTCCATAAATCACCCTGTGTTATGTTCTTATGATGCACATATGCATCACATTTATGGCGCTGGTAAGCAAGGGAAGGCAGAGGTGACTGCACACGTTTGGGATCACTGGTCTATTTGTACCTGGAGGAGTAATACTCTTCCTCGAGCTCATACAGGTCGATGGCAATCTCATCACGCAGGGAGATGAGCTTCTTGTCACACTCTTCCTGCAGCGTGCGCAGCTGCTGGTTGCGGAGACTGATGGCCTCGTTGACAGAAGGGAAATCATTCAGGATGAGGAACTGCTTCAGGTCTGAGACAAGCTTCATGAGAGACTCTCCTGCACGTACCTAATACAGATTAAACATGGAAATGTCATCCGGGTCTAATATGTCTTTTTATTTTCATACTATCACTGTAAATCTTACAATGTTGGCAGCTCGCACGTGCATTTCATAGTGGTCCTGCTCAGCTTGTGTCGCCCTGGAAACCTGAGTCTCATCTTCCACCTGATAGATGAGAGGACCAGATTATCATCCTTGTAACTAAATCAGATTGATATGAACATCACATAGTCACATAGCCAAATGTATACCAACATACCTTTGCTGTTTTGATTATTTCGGTGAAATTGTCAAGAATTGACCTGATGTCATCTTTAAGTCTCTTATTGTAGCTCTGCAGAAGAGTTTCTTTGCTTTGCGGGAGGACTCTCTGTGTGGCCATCTCAGCGCTCTTCGGTCACTCTTGAATCAGTGCTAAAGGATCAGAAACAAGACTTTACTGTTAGAATTGCTATTAGATAGTTATCATACTAACAGCTACTAAATACATATAATAAACAGCCATTGTGACATTCCCACAACCTAACTACAGCCACAGGCTTTTTTTTTTTTTTTTTTGTAAAAGGTTTCTATTAATACTGATTGATACTTCATAGTGTATAGTAGTTAGCGGTAATTAATTCTAGGTAGTCAGCTTTTACATTTCACACTACATTTACTCAAGCTGTTTTTATTTGCATATTATAAAGGTCAATTACGTTGAGACAAATTGCTGCAAAACTCACCTGACGGTGACCGCCAGCACCTACTATACTCCGCCTGTTCATCTGTGAAAATGTCTATTTTACGAAACGCATAAAACGAAAACAAGAATAAAACACAAGTTAATGCATTTGCCGTCAACATTTGACATTTTGTTTTTCTCTCAGGCGCTAAAATTAAACAGCGCGTTCAGGTTTCTGTTACTATACATCATGCATGAATAATTAATGAGGTAAATACTTTGTTGTTATTATAATTTAAAAGTAACTAAATCGCTACTCACAGCAAGCATTCTTTGAATATCTCTTCAAACAAACATAAGCCGCTCTCATTTGTTCTGTCGCGTAGAGATGATGTCATTACCAAATGTCGCGGTAGTTATATTTCCCACAATCCTTTTCTTCTTCCTTTCCGTCTGAACCAACATGGTGAGTGTCTGATGGTTTTGACTGGGAAGCCTTCACTTTTCTAAAATCCATAAGCATCCTGTTTTGTAATGTGTTCTAGGAGTCATAAAATGTCGGTTATGGAAAATAAAGCACCAACCCATGCTCTCTGAACGAAAATTGTGCTCATTTTAAGTATTTAGATGAAGAATTGTGAGAACCTTTGTGAGCTGTGTAGTGTCCGCTTACTGTCAGCACTGACGCCTCAAGATGCGGCGTCCTTAGACCGTAAGCCGTTAAATGTCATTAACCGTCGTTTTAATACGGACATACTTGACCATTATTTTTAATACCATGTTTATTATTATGAGAAGCTTGGGTTCCAACGCTAATGCTAACCTGTTAGCGGACTTGTTTGTAGGCCAAAATGAATCAGATTGGCCCGCTGGTGCTTATTAAACACGCAAGTGTTTTCTACACTAATGCACACCTGTTCATCAATGAAAAATTGCTAATTATGATTAGTGAAAATGCCATGTTGTTGAGTAAGCGTGTGTTTCTGAGATGCTACATTGGTGAGGTTGATCAAGAGCGTTTTACACCGTAAGTTAGTGTATTTTGAGTCTTAGGTTTTTTTGGCTTTTGCAGTGATGTCTCGAATTTCTTCACCTGAACTATTTGTGTAGAAGGCTTCTTATTAAAACTGAGCATTAGCCAAAAATGGTATTTCTGTTGAACCTTATGCTCATTTTGGATGATGAACTCATGAAGTATTGTGCATCTCTCCACAGCCTAAGGGAAAAAAGGCTAAGGGGAAGAAGGTGGCACCAGCCCCTTCAGTAGCCAAGAAGCATGAGGCCAAGAAAGCTGTGAATCCCCTGTTTGAGAAGAGGCCCAAGAACTTTGGCATTGGTGAGTAACAACTTGACCACAGCTGAGATTGAGTCCTCAGTCAGTCATTTAAAATGCAACTCTCAAATAAGTGCAGATGATGTTAAGAATATTTGCTATCTTAACAGCAATGCAGACAATCTTCCACCAAGATCGCTGATGCACATATTATGTCTGGAAGCCAACTTGCAGTTTGTTGAGCATAATGCTAATGAAAGTCATGTACTTAAATCACCAGGTCAGGACATCCAGCCGAAGCGGGATCTGACCCGATTCGTGAAATGGCCACGTTATGTCCGGCTGCAGCGCCAGCGGGCCATTCTCTACAAGCGTCTGAAGGTTCCCCCTGCAATCAACCAGTTCACCCAGGCTCTGGACCGCCAGACCGGTAAGTAATTTGCTTGACTGGAGTCTCTTTTGACTTACCGTACTGCTGCTGTTTATACAATGAAGCTTGTAGAGGTTGACCGATAATGCATTTTATCGATATTGATAGTGAGTTTTAAATAATAACATTAACTAAAACTTGCTTGATGTAAAATAGTGCTGCACTAATTAGAAAATTAACAATAATGACTTAAACATGATTGTTGTATATCTCACAGGAAATAAAAACACTTTTTCTTTTTTTTTTTCTTTTTTTTTTCACAATTTTCACAAAGCTAATATCAGTGCTGATTAATCGTTGAAAATATATTGGTTGACCTGTAAAAGCTTTTTAGACTTTTGTGAATGTGCAGATGATGTGAAAGAATATTTGCTATCTGAATAGTCGATGTGGACAATTTCCACCAAGATCACTGATGCACTGGTGTATATTATTGCTACTAATTCAGCTTGGATTGAACTGTAAATTATAATGATGACTTAAGTATTTACCAGAATGCTAACTTTGAGGTCCCCATTGGTGCTGGAAATATGGATGTTTGAAGAGCTAATTTGGGAAGTGTTACATTTTTAACACTTTGAAATCTTTCTGAAGCTACTCAGCTGTTAAAGCTGGCCCACAAGTACAGGCCTGAGACCAAGCAGGAGAAGAAACAGAGACTGCTGGCTCGTGCTGAACAGAAGGCTGCTGGAAAGGGTGACGTGCCCACCAAGAGGCCACCAGTCCTCCGTGCAGGTGGGTGTTTTTAAAGAGTGCCTTTTCCTTGAAGGCACCTTTCTGGAGTTACAAGTTGCATGTTCCATTGTTCTCAACCTTTTTGGCTCTCAGGTCCACCCTTTTAATATATATTTTCTTTATTTGTTTGGTTTGGAAACTAGTCTAGACAGTTGTGTTTACTCTCTTGTTCCTTCTCAGGTGTGAACACAGTAACCACACTAGTGGAGAGCAAGAAGGCACAGCTGGTCGTTATTGCTCATGATGTGGATCCCATTGAGGTGAGTTTTTCTACAGGATATAGACATCCTGTCATAAATCATGTTGTGGTTGTCTGCAATGATGTCTTGAATTTCTTCACCTGAATTCAAACTGAAGATCAAAAATACGAGCTTTTTAACCCTGAGCAACAACCACTAGTCTCGCAGGAACTATTCTTTTCAGAATTTTGGCTTCTGCTTTGATGCGTGTAGTTTTTTCAGACTGCTGAATCTGGGGATGTATGTCATTAATTGATTATATTTGTTCTATTTGTAGCTGGTGGTGTTCTTGCCTGCTCTGTGCCGTAAGATGGGTGTCCCATACTGCATCGTCAAGGGCAAGGCCAGACTGGGCAGACTGGTGCACAGAAAGACCTGCACCTGTGTTGCTTTCACACAGACTAACCCGTGAGTAAAATGCACACTCCTGTTTTACTTTACTATTCTGCACATCCTATAGCTGTGATGTCTGAATTTCTTCAACTGAACAACCATGTGGTTTCAAATGAGCTTTTTAACCCTGAGCAAAATGATTTGCAGTTGATTGATGATTTGGGCATTATAGACACAAGACCTTTGTGGTTAACATTTTTGTTTTTGTTCTCCCATCTTCAGCGAAGACAAAGCAGCTCTTGCTAAACTGGTGGAGGCCATCAAGACCAACTACAATGACAGATATGAGGAGGTCAGTTTCTTGGCTGTAGTGATTATCAGTTCTGATAATACACTATTTATTTACAATTTGATGACATTTGTTTTAATTAGTCTAACTTTAACACATTTTCCTAATTGATGTCTTCATGTATTTCTGATCTATTTCTCCCATTTCAATTCTCTCTTCAGATCCGTCGTCACTGGGGAGGCAATGCCCTGGGCCCCAAATCAACTGCTCGCATTGCTAAACTCGAGAAGGCAAAGGCCAAGGAGCTGGCTACTAAGCTGGGTTGAGGTCCTGTCTTGTTTAATAAATAAAAATGATCCCACAAAAGTGGCTGGAGTTTGACTGGTTCTTTTTAAAATTTCAGTTTGATAGTTATTTTAAAGTTTAAGCCAATACATTTTGAATTCTGAACATTTAGAGATTTGTATAAGAGTGAAAACAGTTTTAAGAGGTTATCAGCTGTTTTCTAAACTTAAAACCTATTAGTTAATTTAAATGAAACCATCGGCAGGGCTTCACAAACTTGACTCAAAGCCCTCTCATTTTTCCAACACAATCGAAAGCCCCTCTATATTGGTTTAGATATTTCTTCTGGTATTTCTACATGTTTTATAACGTTAACAAAACTGTTTTTAAGCAATCTTTGTGCTTCTTTAAGACATGAGGTTATGATATGGCCTTCTCTTCTGTATGTTTTTCAATATAAATATTTATTGAGGTGGGAAAAAATTATTTCATTTTAATTTTGTTTTTAGTATTTTATTTTTTGACACTTCGTCCTGTAGCCCCCAGGTTAAGAGCCATTGCTCTAGAGGCTAGATTTCTCTTCACAGCCTTTGTCTCCAAGTAATGCATTAAAGTAATACACATGCACAAACAATTAAACTAATTATTGTTTTAGACAAATCCATGTTTTATTAACAGTACTGAGTTCAACATAAGAGCTTGATTATTCTAAAGCATATATTCCATAAGGGCAAAGTGCTGAATATATCTCATAAAGCAATACGCTTAATGAATTTGGCATACCACATGTAGGAGGTAGCAGCACACAGTCCATACCTAAAAGAAAAGAGCAAAGAACAGTTCACCTCAAGCTCATCTTTAAGATTACAATCAAATTAATGGTCAATAATATCTAATAAAAATAATCAAATCTTTTTCAATGAAATAGTAAATGTAATGCATGATTTAAGGCATGATAATAGATCAGTAAAATGTGTTTAATTTAACCAACCATGTGATGACATATTGCATGTGTTCATTCCTCAAGGTTACTCTTGTCTGCCCTCCTATTGGCCCACCTGGTATTGTGCTGTCTGAATTAAAAGATTTTAACAGACTCACCCACTTTCACCCATAGATTTGTACACCATATAGTCACAAAACATTAGTATTAAGAGAAGCTCTAACCAAGCACAGCATCAATGAAGATTTCCTCAGCACCAGTGACCTTCGCCATGGCCTCCAGGTCACGAAAGTGCCACCTATTTGCTTCCACATTATTTTGAGGAACAAATGGTTTCCTCTGCTCAGTTAAACGCACCACACCGACAAGATCCACATCTTCAGTCACCTTTTAGAAAATATAAACACCCCTTTAACACTTTTAACACAATATGACAAATCAAAAATCTCAAAGAGAAAATTAATAAAGTAAGACCCTCTGTCGATAATGTTTATGCCTGGATTTGATTCAAAAGAGATTAAGAAAGCCAGTATTACCTGTCCCTTCATCCTGGTTTCTGGTCTGATCTTATCTTTTGGTACATAACCTCTGTTAACCAAGACAGTGATCCTAAAAATTTGATCCAGAAAGTCATATCACAGTGCAAAGCAAGTGTATGCAGTTAAGTGTATGGAACTCAAATTTTGTTTGTACCCCAGGTCAGTGCAGTAGAATGGTGTAATGACATTAGCTCCACTCCCTCCACTAGAGGAAATCCTGCCTGCCTCCCTGGCCTCTCTCTCAGGGTCCACGGGGGAGCGGGGCAGGACGTACAGCTCTTTAGAGTGGTCGAAGCGTCCACGCACCTTTACTCGCCTGTACTCCAGCTGCTTAATTTCCATAGGACTGTGTCACACACAGATCGCATCACCATTTCATCAAAACAGGTAATCTTATAAACACTAGAGATTATGGCACATGGATTTGGAAAGAGACTCACTCTACGGGCAGTGGGATAGGTTCTGAAGTCGTCAGACTCTGAAGTTCACGGATCAACTCCAACTTCCACTTTCTGCGTTTCAACTACAAAATCAAATGGAAGGCTTTTCACAAACAGCTAATTGCTGTTTTAGTTCATGTTCATGCTCATGCCTGTACCTGCCATGTTCCAAGACAAAAGGTTGTGGCAGGTATCAACAAGAGAAACCACTTCAGGAAGGAGTCTTCTCCTTTTTCGGTTCCCGCCACAGTGGAACTTGACCGTTGACCACACCTGGCTAGGTTACCTATAGAAAAAACATCTGAATACATTACAAAGTCACATCAGGCTGTGCAAACTGCTTAAGCATAATACCTGAAAGAAACACAGCTATATTTCAGTCACTAGTCAATTAGAAACTCACTCTAACTGTTAAGCTATTTTATTTTATACTACCATGAAAAAGTTTGGGGTCAGCATTTTTTTTTTTTTTTTTTAACATATATTCATTTTATTCAGCAAGGATGCAGTAGATTTATCAAAAGTGACAATCTAACACTGATGTTGATGTACATACAGGTGCATCTCAATAAATTAGAATGTCGTGGAAAAGTTCATTTATTTCAGTAATTCAACTCAAATTGTGAAACTCGTGTATTAAATAAATTCAGTGCACACAGACTGAAGTAGTTTAAGTCTTTGGTTCTTTTAATTGTGATGATTTAGGCTCACATTTAACAAAAACCCAACTCGCCCAATCTCAACAAATTAGAATACTTCATAAGACCAATAAAAAAAAAAACATTTTTAGTGAATTGTTGGCCTTCTGGAAAGTATGTTCATTTACTGTATATGTACTCAATACTTGGTAGGGGCTTCTTTTGCTTTAATTACTGCCTCAATTCGGTGTGGCATGGAGGTGATCAGTTTGTGGCACTGCTGAGGTGGTATGGAAGCCCAGGTTTCTTTGACAGTGGCCTTCAGGTCATCTGCATTGTTGGGTTTGGTGTCTCTCATCTTCCTCTTGACAGTACCCCATAGATTCTCTATGGGGTTCAGGTCAGGCGAGTTTGCTGGCCAATCAAGCAAAGTAACACCATGGTCATTGAACCAGCTTTTGGTACCTTTGGCAGTGTGGGCAGGTGCCAAGTCCTGCTGGAAAATGAAATCAGCATCTCCATAAAGCTTGTCAGCAGAAGGAAGCATGAAGTGCTCTAAAATTTCCTGGTAGATGGCTGTGTTGACCGTGGACTTTAGAAAACACAGTGGACCAACACCAGCAGATGACATGGCAGCCCAAATCATCATTGACTGTGGAAACTTCACACTGGACTTCAAGCAACATGGATTCTGTGCCTCTCCACTCTTCCTCCAGACTCTGGGACCTTGATTTCCAAATGAAATGCAAAATTTACTTTCATCTGAAAAGAGGACTTTGGACCACTGAGGACTTTTTTCTCCACAGCCCAGGTAAGACGCTTCTGACGTTGTCTCTGGTTCAGAAGTGGCTTGGTAGCCCTTTTCCTGAAGACGTCTGAGCGTGGTGACTCTTGATGCACTGACTCCAGCTTCAGTCCACTCCTTGTGAAGCTCTCACAAGTGTTTGAATCAGCTTTGCTTGACAGTATTCTCAAGCTTGCAGTCATCCCTGTTGCTTGTGCACCTTTTCCTACACAAATTCTTCCTTCCAGTCAACTTTGCATTTAATATGCTTTGATACAGCACTCTGTAAACAGCCACACCTTTCAGTAATGACCCTCTGTGACTTACCCTCTTTGTGGAGGGTGTCAATGTTCGTCTTCTGGATCATTGCCAAGTCAGCAGTCTTCCCCATTATTGTGGTTTCAAAGAACAAGAGATACCTGGAATTTATACTGTAGGGATGGTCATTAATTGAAACTCAAATGTAAATATTCTAATATTTTGAGATACTGATTTTTGACTTTCATGAGCTGTAAGCTCTAATCATCAAAATTAAAACAAAAAAACTTTTGAAATGTTTTACTTTACATGCAATGAATCTAAAATATATGAAAGTTTCACTTTTTGAAATAACTTACAAGAAAAAATGAACTTTTTCACGACATTCTAATTTATTGAGATGCACCTGTAAGCACAATGTTGATGATGACAAAAAATGTTTCTTCAGCACCAAAATCAGCATAGTAGAATGATTTACAAATGATCATGTGACACTGAAAATTTAAAAAATGGCTGCTAAAAAAATTCAGCTTGGCCATTACAGGATTGAATTACATTAAAATTAAATATATCTCAAGTTAGAATTTTTTATTTTAATAATATTCCTCATTATTACAGCTTACTGTATTTTGATTAAACAAATGCAGCCCTGGTGACTAAAGAGACTTATTACCGACCTCAAGTAGTGAATAATCAAGAATATAGTAAGTGAGCAAGCTAAACAGAATTACACTGAAGTACTGGAGCATCCTGACGTCTGAATAGACCCTGTCGTGTCACAAATATGGTCCTCTTTGGTGAGATGATAGTCTGAGAAAAGAACAAATGAACTACACTTAGCTGTCAAGAGTGCGTGTTTGATAACAAACATTTTGATAAAAAAACAACAACAACAACTTTATTTTAATGGAAAACTGCTCTATCACGGAAAAATGAAAATGAACTTACACTGCCTCGAATTATCTTAGATGCGCTATTAGAGAACATCAGCATTAATCTGAAACTGCTCATGTTCGCTGAAATTCTTGTAGCTGTCAGGTCGACTACATAACATGCCTTATGCTTTCGGGGGAATGTTTTCAATGTAACCATTTCCGGGGATTCCGAACCATCCTGCGCATGCGCAAGATCATACACATGTGGGGCATGTTTCTGAATTTGTATTTTGGTAAAGTTATAAGGGCTTTTGTATTTAGTGTACATTTCAAGGCTTTTAGCTGAATGAGTTTGTAATTTCTAAGGAGGTACACAGCTCCCTTTGTACCCTTCTCAGCTGATGAAACACAACACAGCAGTTTCGACTGACGTTTTTGATTGAGCGAGGTAAATATTCCGTACAAGTCAAACGAATAATGATTGACGTATTTGTTATTGTTATCATAAAATATTGCATAGGTTTCACGGAGCTCTAACTTTGCTAAAATCGTAAGTAATATGTTGTTTTGAGCTGTTTAGTGATGACACGTTAAATATCTACATGAAATGTCTGTATTTGTTAATTTATTTATAATAGGAAACATGGCCAGCCTTGCTGCGAAGTATGATTACCTGGAGAAGTTGACCCGTAAAGTATGCGTGTCTCACAACCAGGAGCCAAAGAAAAGACCCTATGGTAAAGTTCTGGGCTGCGTTTCCCAAAAGCATCGTAAGCCTAAGTTGATCGTAGCTCCATTGGTTTCACTGAGTCTACGATGTACTTAAACTTACGATGCTTTTGGGAAAAGCAACCCTGGATTGTTAATTGCATATTAATTAATTAGTAAATACTGAACAGTCACCTGCAGCAGTTATGCCATTTTTATTGCTGGTTTAATTATTCGTTCAAAGTTTGTATTTTTAAAGTCAGTAGTTACAAAAACATTCTTATTTAATTATAATGAATGTTTTATTAATTCCCCCTTTAGTTCCATTCCGAGGCAGTGGGGTAAATGATGGCGCTCCTCCAAAGAAGAAAAAGAAGAACAAACAAAAGCCAACTAAAGGAGATAACATGAGTGCAAACAAAAATAAACCAGTCCCAAAAACCACTCAGCCTGCAGCACCTCCAACTCAGAGAAAAACTGTCCAGAATGGGATTTCAGAGACACAAAATAAGTCTGAGGGTAAAAAGTAGTTTGTAAAGAGAGATTAGTAGTTCATCCAGTATGCTTTATTCTTGTTGAATAAAATGCTATTGATTCATTCCTGTTAGGTGGAACATCACACGAATTTAATGCTGTAGACATTCTTCGTCAGAGACTTCACCAGAAGATTGAGGAATCTCGTGGACAGGTACAAGCTCAAGTTGGACTAAAACATTGAAATTGGCTAAAGATTTTTATCTTGGTTAAAGGATTGTTAAATGTTTGAATGTTGATATGCTGAACCACTATACATAAAGGGATAGTTCACCCAAAAATGAAAATTCTGCCGTCATTTACTCGCTCTCAGTTCCATTATTCTGCTGAACACAAAAGAAGATATTTTGAACAAGGTGGGTAACTAAAGAGTTTCTGGTCCCCACTGACTTCCAAATTATTTTTTATACTATGGAAGTCAGTGGGTACCAACAACTGTTTGATGCCACGTTTAATTGTATGGGTCAGAGAAATTGCTCAGAAAAGCTGAATTATGACCGTTTTGCTGCAAAAACAAGATAAATTAAAAGTATTATATGAAAAAGTTACATTTATTAAATCATCCCTTTAAGAATTATTAAGCCATGCCTTTGTCTGCTTTTTTTCAGGGCCCTCCTAAAGATCCCTCCTCTGAGGAGGTAAAGAAGAAAAGAGAAAGACGAAAACAAGAAAGGGAACGTCGGAAGAGGAAAAGGAAAGAGTTTCGAATGAAAAAACTAGCAGATGCTGCAGCTTTGGAGGCAGGAGAAGAGGACAAAGAGACAGCAAAGCCACAACCTCAAACCACCTCTACATCGAGCACGCCTGCCAAAAAGGAGCAGAGCTTCATAGTATTTAACAAGATGGAGGTTGGAGAAGACTATGTGGACAAAGGGACGAAGCTGGTGGAGAAAAAAAAGAAAAGGAACGTGAAAGGAACACTGACTCCGCTCACTGGAAAGAACTACAAACAGCTTTTAACACGCATTGAGGCGAGGAAAGCTCACCTGGAGCAGCTTAGAGAGAAGGATGAAGGGAAAGCAGAAAAAGAGGAAGAGAAGATGAGGTGGACCAATGTTCTCTACAAAGCTGAAGGCATGAAAATCAAAGACAACGAGGAACTCTTGTGTGCATCATTGAAGAAGAAGGAGAAAAGGAAGGCTCAGAGAAAAAAGAAGTGGACACAGAGGAGCCAGCAAGTCGTGGAGAAGATGCAAAAGAGGCAAGACAAGCGGAGAAGGAATATTAAGAAACGCAAGGATGCCAAGATGGAGAAACGCAAACAGAGAGCAAGGAAAAAGGGTTGTATATTGCCTGGGGATCTCAAGAAGGCCAAGTTATAGGCAGAAAGGATGAAAAGAAGTGAGAATTGGTAAAAGGCAGAAAGGATAAGGCTCTTGGGGACTTTGCCTTGTGTTTAGGACTGAAAGAGACTGAAAAAAAAAAACATTTTTTCACTAAATTTCATTGGGATGAAATGTTTTCTTCTGTTGTCAATTTTAAGATGTCAACTTTATAAAGAACATATTTTGTGTTTTAATTCTGTCAAGCCAAAGTTGGACATTTATCTTCATTTTTTATGCATTTAGCAGACACTTTTATCCAAAGCGATTTACAATAGAGGCACATAAACTACTTGTCACAGAGCCATCAATATTCATGGAGTACTATAAAAGGTATATTAGAATGCTAGATTAGGAAACAAGCTCGAGCTGAGAAGAGGATTGATTGATTTATTTTTGATCTGCCTCTTGTCTGTTCTTAAAATTGTACAATACGAATGGTCACTACAAATTATAACATACTGTCAATGCTAGCGTTAACAGTCACTGGCCCCGCCCACAGCGGAAGTAGTCTGAGGTAAACAGTGCTGCCTGGAGGAGGAGCTCTGCTCGCATTTTCATTGGCTCAGACTGAGGAAGACGCTTGAGAAGTCAATGTGTGACGTCTTTAACAGCTGGGAAACGTAAATGAACAAGGTTTGGTGCAAAACAGAAAGTTCTGTGTATTAGTTTTTTAGGTTAAATAGTGAAATCGACATTTACCACAGTATTTTATGCTTCCTGAATCTCTAAATCCCAAGCACAAGATTGCTGTCATGTCACTGAATTATCGACTGCATAGCATTTAAAGGTTGACAGTTCAAATGCTAGAGATTTGGCCTGATTTTAATCTCTTACTATGGTGTGTTACTGATTTACGGCTTTAGCAGAAATTTGCAGTAAAGGTGTTTTGAAACACTGGAATGTGGAGAAGAGCGGCGGTAAATGGACCTTGCCTGTCAATCAGATTAGTAAACGCAGGATTTCATAAGGTATGAGATACTCGATCGCTACACGTATGTATGCATGATCAAGCTTTGGTTTAGTAATTTGCAATTATTTTATCTTATTGCATGATTTTCTTCTTGATTACGCAGGGCAATATGTCTCGTAATTTGCACGCGAGAAGAATTGAAGGAATTGACAAGAATATATGGTAATTAAGTTACATTGCCTTTAAATAAAGTGAAAGTATAAATGAGTAGGCTGTAGCCACTTAGTTCTGCACACTCGGCACTTACCAAATAAGTAAATAGACGATATAAAATATTGAGTTATTATTATGGCTAAGTTTCCATTGAAAAGTCCATTATAACTTAGAAAACATTCGGTCAAGCAGCAAGACGAACACTGCAAAATATAATTAATTACGTAATATTTTTAAATATCTAGTATATTAAAAAAGGTATTTTTCGCAATGTTCGGCTTTGTTGCTTGATCAATAGTTTTCATAGATATTATCGAGATTTTTTAATTATTATTGTTTTGCAACCAATGTAATCAAATTCACTTTATTTGATAGTCTTTGATGTAATCTACTTAGCGGACATATTTATCTATGAATGTCATGAATATCTCATTTTGTGTTTTTGCGCTTTTTGTTTCGTTTTATTGCTTTAACTACTAACGGGTTTTTTTTAACTGTCCTCCATTTTTTTTTAAATCGGTAGTCGCAATAACAGTTTTGAGTCGCAAGATGGCGCCAATTAGCCATTCTAGTATTTCAGTGAGCTGTGTAATAAGAATAGTTTATTATTCCCTCATAGTCAAAATAAATAAAAATTTTAATGTTTAAAACTGCATGTTATTCTTTTTGTGTATGTCATTTGTAGGGTGGAATTCACTCAGCTGGCTGCTGACTACAAGGCTGTGAATCTGGGTCAGGGGTTCCCTGATTTCTCCCCTCCTAGTTTCGTTCAGGAGGCCTTTTGCAAAGCCCTGAATGGAGGTTTCTCCATGCACCAGTACACGCGTGCTTTTGTAAGAAATTAAAAGTACAATTCCTTTGCTCGCTTTCAGTTTGCAGTTTGTTTAGTAAATGATCAACCACTGCATAATGTAATAAGTACATTAGTAAAGATTTGCTAAAGAATCTTACAACATACGGTCATACAGGGCCACTCAAATCTTGTGAAGATCCTGGCCAAGTTCTTCAGTAGGATTGTCAGCCGGGAAATAGACCCAATGGAGGACATCTTGGTTTCTGTAGGAGCATATCAAGCACTTTTCTGCACCTTTCAGGCTCTTATTGATGAGGGCGATGAGGTAACATAATTCATATTCAGAAAATTATATTGTTAGTAGAGAATAAAAAAAGTCACTCGCTGTTTCCTTATGTTCAATATGTGGTATCAGAATGCCCTTTTTTCCCCTTTCTTGTGCAGGTGATTATTGTGGAGCCATTCTTTGATTGTTATCAGCCAATGGTAATGATGGCGGGAGGAACAGCAATATATGTGCCCCTTAAACCAGTATGTTCATATATCATGTGACAAGATCTGTTTGCTTTATCTGAGATTAAAATGTTTGTTTTGAATAATATTAGCTGTGTATTGACAGAGAGAAGGCTGTGGTCCTGTTCTATCCAGTGCTGACTGGGTGTTGTCTCCTGAAGAGTTGGCGAGTAAATTTAGTCCTCGTACCAAAGCCATTGTCATTAACACTCCTAATAACCCTCTTGGCAAGGTGAGTCTGTCACCGACAACTGGAGGAGAATTTGACCCATTCTATACTGTTGTTCAATATATTCTTTTATGAGTGAATTTCACAAAAAACTGTCAAAAGAATGAAATAAAAAAATTACATTTTGCAAAGAAATTAGGCGTTTTTAAATACCATTTTGATTTTTCATCATGGCATTATTTAAATGACAATTAAGTGCATTTAAACCCTGTTCCCAAATTGTCAGTAGTCTATTGTGAAAAAAAATGAATGAATTAATAAAAAACATCTTGTGTCTGGACAAACCGGTGTTACAGTGATAAGAATGATATTTGCTTTCACATTACATAAGATTTATATTTATATAATTTATATACACACTATTGTTCAAAGGTTTGTGAGGTCAGTCTTTTTTTAATGTTTAATGAAAGAAGTCTCTTATGCTCACAAAGGCTGCATTTATCTGAACCAGAAATACAGTAAAAACAGTAATATTGTGAAATATTATTTAAACTGTTTTCTGTTTTATAAGATGATTTTTTTTTTTCCTGTGATGGCAAAGCTGAATTTTCAGCAGCCATTACTCCCGTCTTCAGTGTCTTATGATATGCTTAAGAAACATTTCTTTTTAATATCAATGTTGAAAATAGTTCTACTTAATATTTTTGTGATGAATAGAAAATTCAGAATTCTTTAAAGAATAGAAAGTTGGAAAGAACAGCAGTTATGTTGTAACATCATAAATGTCTGTACTGTCACTTTTTTGCATCATTTACTGAATAAAAGCATTCATTTCTTTAAAAACTCTTACCGACCTCAAATCTTCGAATGGAAATGTAATTAATGCGTCTAAAAATGTTGAAATGACAAATTCAGCCTAACCCTAACTGCAGGTCTACAAGCGGGAGGAACTTCAGATGATTGCTGACCTATGCATTAAACATGACATCATTTGCATCAGCGACGAGGTGTATGAGTGGCTCACTTATGATGGAACAAAACATGTGAAAATTGGTAAGAGCAGAACTGTGAAGGTAATGCGATTTAAACACAGTTTTGTGGACTTTGAAATTAACAGACCTTTTTTGTTTTGACAGCCAGTCTGCCAGGTATGTGGGAACGCACTGTCACCATTGGGAGTGCAGGCAAGACTTTTAGTGCCACAGGATGGAAGGTGAGCTGGTCAAATGGTTTGTCTTAATGTCTTTGACTGGCTGGAAGTGTCATGGTGATAAGGTTCAGTATGCTTGCACAGTATGCAGGTCATTAAATTACTCTGTTATTTAATGTAGGTGGGTTGGGCAATGGGATCAGGGCATATCCTGAAGCACTTAAAAACCGTCCATCAGAATTCAGTGTATCACTGTGCCACAGCTGCTCAGGTAAAACAAAGCGCCTTTATTTTAGGGGTAAAGTGTGTGTAATTTGATTTCACTGGGCTGACATTGTCTAATGTTGTTCTTAAGGAGGCCGTAGCAGTAGGTTTTCAGAGGGAATATGATGTATTTGGAACAGAGGAAAGCTATTTCCACCAGTTACCCAAACAGCTTCATGAAAAGCGACTGAGGCTGGCAGATTGTTTGAAGAGCGTTGGCCTCAAACCTGTACTACCCCAGGGAGGATACTTCATGATTGCAGATATCTCAAATCTTAGTAAGTAACAGAGAAAAAAAGGTAGAATAAAGTATTAAAGCAGAAACGCTGATTTCTTTATAGATTAAATAAATACAATTTTTATATCTGAAAATTCCAGAGATGAGGTGCTTTTATGGTTTTGTTCTAAATATTGAGTTCTCTCGTTTTATGGTAATAAACATATCGTTTATTGTTCCCACAGTTTTTTCCATGTTTATTTGATAAAGTTACTTAAAAATCATTTTATAGGGTTTGCACTTACGAAAAACCATTTCTAGCTGGTAAAGTATTGTAGTGCTGACTGGCAAGTAAAAAATATATGTTATACATTTTTTTAAAATAAATATCTATTATAGAATATTTCTATAATTTAGATCAGTGGTCCCCAACCTTTTTAAGCCCGAGATCCCTGACCTACCTACCCTGATCTACGTATTGAAGAATTTATAGAAAAAGACATCCCAGATTCTACTTCCAATTTGAGGCCTTTTATTTAGTATTTTAATTAGTGGTGCACCGATCATAGCCGATTCAGAATCAGATTTTCTTTTTCTTTTCTTTTTTTAGCAAACTGGCTGATTCTGATACTGATATTTTTTAAGCAAATATATTTATTGGCTATTTGGCAAACAAATTGGTCTTAAACAGAAATATCTGTAGCCATTTGAAATTAGAGGCAACCACTGCATTTTAATCACGATCCAAACACGTGTTGCACCAGCAGTTGTTTTTTAATTTAAATGAAAAATTAATTCATTCAGAATTTTTGCTACATAAATCACATATGCATGAAACAAAAACAGCAGGTCTGAATGAGACGCAAATTCACTCCTTGACAGCAGGTGGTGCTTATAAACCGGCATTTCCTTGGTTACTGCTACTGTAAACAAAGTAAAGCCGCACTTTATATGGAGGTAAGAGGAGACTTTTCTCAAGACGGTTCCTTTCAGTGATACATTAATATAACCCCACACCCTCAATTCAATATTTATATTTTCTTACTATTTTTCGACCATCGTGAACAGTGAGCTATTGTTCTCTGTCTGCTACAGTATTTTCTCCTCTTTGCACTCATCTTCAGTGTCTCTGACCTCTGTTAAAGTCCTATTAACAGACTCAGGCGTGATGTATTTTTCTTTATCACTGTCTCAGTAGCTACTGAAAATAACAGAAAAATACAGTACAAAAACTGGAGAAATGTAATGCATTTTTGTACTTATTTTACTGTTATTTTCGGGATCTACTGGGACAATGATAAAGATCTTCCAGTCAATCGCAATCGACGGGTTGGCGACCACTGATTTAGATTGTATTAATTTCAAGAAGAAGTAGTTTCAAATTTCTTGGTATTTCCAAGTTTTCCATCAGTAGGGGAATCCTCAAAATATCAGAAATCAAAGTACAAAAAAGGCTGTTGTGTGATAGCATTCCTCATTGATTTGATGTGATTATTTCAAAATAAATTTTGTTTTTAATATTACTTTTTGATTTTAAATGTTTTTCTACAAGATGTTGACCTTACTGACCCTAGTACTAAAGATGAACCCTATGACTACAGATTTGTGAAATGGCTCATAAAAGAGAAGGTAAGCTAAACATTACAGATGGGTTATAAAATCTTCTCATATGGTGACATTTGTGAGCAAAATATGTTTTTAAAGTTTTACACTTCTGAATAGGGACTGGCCACTATCCCTGTGTCTGCATTCTACAGCCCGGAACACAGAGACGAATTCCAGAAATACATCCGATTCTGCTTCGTAAAGGTATTTTTTAACACAAATGCAGAAAATAAAATTTAAAACATTTTATTAATGAAGATAATTATTATGGAAGTGTCAATTTTGTTAGGATTTTTATAACATTAAGTATACTTAAATGATTAGCTTTTTATAAATTACTGCATTGTGAATTTTAAGTGTTAGAGACTCCTTATTAAGTTTAGTTATCTTCATTAAAAATAATATTGTTTATATTATTTAATTCATATTTTTGTCAACATTAATAGGAGGACTCAACCCTGCAAGCAGCAGAGGACATACTGAGGCAGTGGAGTGACAGCAGATGAAAATACAATTTTGACAGTACAGGCCTTGCACAGGCTGAAAAATCTGAAAGGCAAGAGATCGTACAGCATAACAAATCTAAAATGAGACTGGTTTGTAGCAGTTTGGGATATGAATAGTTATTAAAAATAAAGTGTTTGTTATTAGGCTTAAGATTGACTATATGCAAGATGAGTAGATGGTGCTAATTGCATCACAAAGCAGAGAGATGAAAATCTGGCATGTGTGGTTAAAAAAGTAAATGAGAATCATTGTTCCCATGATAACAATCAATGTAATATAAATTTAGTATCAGTGTAATTTTATGCTAAAATCATATGAGTGGGTGGAATCTTTTCAGCCGGTTAACCGTTATTGTTCTTTGATTGTCATGTTCTCTCACTTTTTTTGTTTTTGTCATTTTATTGTCACATATTTCCTTCCTCTCTAGATTATACCCTGAACTGCATCACTGCCTTTTATTACTGGATACACTCCAAGTTACAAATTACAGATTAATAGATTTCACTTCATGTTAAACTGTTTTATTAACTTGATGTTGAGCCACTTCCATCATAAAATATTGCAAACTACCTCGTACATCTGCATGTAAATCTAAAGGATCTTTCTTTTTGGATAGTCTAAACACTGTCACCAATTACATAAGTTTTTTTGGACACGTTTCTGCAATAGAAAGCAATAATGTGTCATTGTCACACACTGGTTTGTTTAAAATAAAGGACACATAATTGATTGCAGCATAAATAGTATAAGTCTGAACATACTCTCATTTTTATAGCACACTAATTTCTAGCATATAAAATTCAAGCATACAGCCTTTATTATTACAGTGGATTGTTGTGTAAATGAAAATGCAATATTCCCATCAATATTGGCAAATCCACTTTAACCTCAAAGGAAACAAGGTCATAGTGGGGAGGTGGTACAATTCCTTTTTCTTCAAAAAATAAATTTGACCCTTTCCATTAATAGTATGAATTAAAAAGTACATCAACATTTACTACACTTAGAATGTGAAATATTGAGAGGTATACTGCTGAACTTTACACAGAGGTCATAAACAATCAACTCAAAATCAAATTTCGTGAGAAAATGTATGTTCTGTTAGATTTCAGGAATAAAAAGCTGAATTCAAAACTTTTCTCTATATAGACTTTTTACTATGGATACATCTCACAGTGTGACTTTGTTTCTTTTTTAACTTTATGATGTGTTCACTTCTCAAGCAAACTTACAAACTATGATAAAACATTATAGGGAAAAAAAATAGGAAACATTCTCATATGTGTTTTTGTAATATGATTTCTGTATTAAAAAGGCATAAATGCCGCATTGTTCTTGATGAACAGAAAAGAAAACCCCCCACAAAAGGCTGAGGTGTGCTTGGCAGTGTGGATGGTACATCTTTGCACATCGTGTACATTCGTGTTTATCTAAAGGAAGTTCAGCAGAGACAATGCTCTTGTATTCCTGCTAGTGTGAGTAACCTCTGAAATAGATCAACAGAAAACGGGTTGTTTCTAGGTACTTAGAGTGATGAGGTAAAACCACACTGGTTAGGTGTGTCTTAGCATGAGCAATCAACATTGTGACAAAGTTTTCTCAGTTACTTATGATTAAAGTTTTTCATATTTGCTAAGACACTAAACCCCATTCTTAATAGCCTAAAACCAATTTGTCTTAAACAAGTTCAGGCAGTTTAGACACTGTTTGCAGATCTCATGCACTCTTTTTATAAAACTCTAAACACACTCTCACTCACTAAGACACAATTTGCCCTGTGATGAAATTGTGATGCAAAACCCTAAACACAAGAAAGCAAAAGTTACAGTTTTTCTGAATTTCTAAAACACATTTGAAACCATCACTCATTTTCTCAAAACCATATACACAAATCCAAATCTTGAAACCATATAGTCAACATTTGAAGTGGATCAAAAAAAGTTCATCAAAATTATCCTAAGACAAGAACAGGTATTGATTTTGTTTTAGGACAACTTTGATGAAAGGTTTTGATCCACTTCAAATGCTGACTGCTGTAAATTCACAGCTAAATTGCTTCAAAACCATTTCACCTTTAGTCATAATCAAACAAAGCCTTCAAATCATACACACATTAGTCAATAATATATGCACAGATCATTCATTAGACACCACATCATAAAATGGATAACAGTGTCCGGTGCATGTAGTTACAAAAAAAAAAGGGGGGGTTCTGTGAATTTAGTTTGAAGATTTGGATTTGTGTTTAAGGTTTTGAGAAAATGAGTGATGGTTTCGAGAAATATGTTTTTTGCAATTCAGAAAAACTGTCAAATTTTGTCACAAACTCAAAAAAGAAAGATAAATTTATCTGTGAAATCTCTTCTGTTTTGTCATCCTGTAAATCTTCTGTATTTATACACAGAGATTTGTAACTTGTGGTTGAATTTATGGTGTTAAATCTCACCTTGTGCACATGAATCAGAATATGCTAACACACAATTTAGACCAACACAGCAGCTAAACACAGAATAACGACACTATGCCTTCTGTAGCTTGAATTGATGAACTGGTGAACTTTGCAACATCACTGAACTAAACTGAGCTTGAATAATGATTATCTTCTGTAGAGCTGTAGCTGAAATTGAATTCATTTAATAATTAATGATTTTTTTCAACATTGACATTATTTTCCTGTTTATTAATGTGAAGCTACTTCAAAATATTGCCTGTAGATGTGTGTATGTGTGTTTTCGGAGCCCTGGGATAGGCTCAATAATCCCTATTACCCTATTGACCCCCTGCCACTGACTTTGTGTCAGTTTAATTCTCAACGATGTTGCAATATTAATGAAAACATGTTACAAAACCCAAGCTGCTCAACTTCCTTTTACCTCAGAGGAAAAAGAAGGTGATTTCTTGAATTTTATCACATAAGAAAATGTGTCTGTGAAGTCCGTAAATACATTATACTGTGTCAAAAAATAAAGTGAGCAATAACAAAGTTAGGTGTCAAACCTCCTATTTTCTGCAAAGATCAACAAACAAGACATTGTCAGAGAGTCGAAATTCAGCACACACCTGGCACAAGATCTAGCACTGTTACTCTGAAAACAGGATAACAAGGGCCGGGTGATTTCACTTAAATTACTTTTAAATGTTTCATTTTTCTAAAATGTTTGTTAAACGAGTTTAAATGTAGGCAATATGGTATACACTTTAATATGGTATAAAATATCTTGTATTATCTTGAACTGTAGGCCTACTCATCAAAAATAAAGATATGATGTAGGCCTAATGAAAATGAAGATATCATGTAAACTGGTAGTTGTGTTGTATTGTCACGAATCCTGGCCTTGCTCTTCCATTTATTAGCCACCAGATGTCACTCACTCACCACACAGACTCTTACAGCACACTGGACTGCATTTCCCACAATCCATTGCACTGACGACGCACACCTGATTCCGCTGATCACCCACAGCTGATTCACATTCACACTCACACTCTCACTACTTAAGCCATGGACATTCTCAACATCAGGGCCGAGTATTGTTAGCCCCAGCTACATACCAAGCGTTCCTAGTTATTGCCTTTCCGTGTTTCTCCTTGCCTTGTTTCCTGGATTTACCCCCTTGCCTTGCCGTTTGGACTGTGTTCGCCCCCGTTTGGATTATTGCTCTGGACTCTGGATTATTCTCTCTGCCTAGCCCCTTTGGATATTGTCACTTGATCGTCGACCCACGCTTGCTCCACGGATTGCTCCGCCTTGCCTCTGCCACATCTGTTTGCTGTTTCCCGACCCTGCCTGTATGACCATGTTTATAAATAAAGCTTTGCATTTGGATCCGCACGTCTCACGTCTCGTCAGCCCTGTTACATGTATATTGTACAAAGATTTAGAGGATTAGGTTAATCTGTAAGTACTAAATCAAATTTGAGGATCTTCTTTGTCAGGTTTGTTGAGAAGGTGCGAAAGTCAGTGGTCTGGAGAAGAAAGATTATGAGAAATGAGCGTTCATTGCTGTCTTATACACTAAAAAAAATAGCTCTTTGGCTGAACATGATTCAATCATGGACAGTGGTTCCATGTGAATGAAGCATGTAAAACTAAATAGAACCATCCATGTACAACTAACTAGAATCAATGGTGTTCCTTTAATTTGAATGAATGGTTTTAGTTTAACTTAAATGATTTTCATTTAAATTGACATTCAAATAATCCTACAATTAATGCTTCCTGTTTAGTCATGTGGTGTAACAAACTAAATATAACTTTTCTTTACACATGATGTCTGGTGATGGCAATCCAGAATCGATACTGGTTTCATCCAGAGCACTACCATAGTGATTGCTTTATTATTAAAGTGATTTGGATTTTTATTAGCAGGTCCTCAACCCAAGCACAAGCTCAAGACTTCACCACAATGGTAACCCTAAACCACTAACATAACAGAAACTTTTAAATACCAACATAATAGAACAGTAATCATTAAGAAGTCTCTCAATTTTCTCATCTTGCTAAAAAATGCTTAAAATTACACTTTATTTCAACATTTACTCTTCCAGTTCAGCCCCTTTGCAAAGCATAATGGGAAGTGAAAATCCTGTTTGATTGAGTCCTGGTTGGGTTACTTGATTGAAACATGCTATTTCAATATGAAAACATCAAGTTAAGTCAAAGAGTAATTGTTTCAAGTCAACTTAACATGAAGCAATCACATTTGAAACAGAAACCTGACACAATGTTGTTGAATCAAAATAAATTGTTTAAATAAAGTGAAAGGCATCAAAAAATCATTTTTTTGAGTGTAAAAAGCGGTTCTTAATCCTGGTCCTGGGGACCCCCTGCTCTGCACATTTTCCATGTCTCCCTTAACTGACACACTAGATTCAGATCAACAGTTTGTTAAGAAAGAGATCCATGTCCCCAGGACCAGGATTAAGAACCACTGTTTAAGTGCATCCAAGTGCTTGAATGGCGACAGAGAGCCAGCCGCCATTGAAACACTTGAACGCTGTTGCCATTGCTATTTTTTAACCCACTTTGAGAACCACTGGGTTATCCCAGCATGTGTTTTGTCCTATATTCACCCAGCCACTAGCCTAAAAATAATTTTTTTTTTTTTTTTTTTTTTTTTAAGAAGCCACGGTTATTAATTTTTGACTCTTAAAGTAACAGCACCCCTTAACTTGCATATCATGAATCATGATAAAAATCACCGTTAGTGTTTTACTGAAGAAAGAAAGGCCCGGATTCATAGACAGGGCTTAGCCTAAACCAGGATTAGGCCATAGTTCAATTAGGACATTTAAGTAATTTTTATAAACATGCCTTAGAAAAAAGCATTATTGGTGTGCATCTTAAGACAAAACAAAGGCACTGACATGTTTTAAGATAAGTCAGTGCAAGTTTCTTTCAGTTGAAACCGCTCAGATTTACATTTTAGTCCAGGACTAGGCTTAAGCCTTGTCTGTGAAACTGGGGGAAAGTCACTTACATCTTGGATGGCCAGAGGGTGAGTAAATAACCAGCAAGGTTTCATTTTTGGCTGAACTATCTCTTTAAGATAGAATAATAATGCAAATACAAATAATGCAAATACAGTTTTAAAATGTATGTCTGAGAAAAAAAAACTCAATTTTTTTTTTATTTGTGTCATGTATAAATATCTTTGTTGGTGTGTCTATGCTGAAAACAATTAGTAGTTTCGCAAAGGGGTAGTTCACCCAAAAATGAAAATTGCACATTACACAAATAAAACAAATACACAGATTTTTTTCAGCTACTCTCAGACATTGTTTCTGAGTTAACAATCCCTTTGACTCCACCCAGTGTTCCTTAACATTGCAAAACACACACACACACACACCAGTTAAACCTTTCTATAAAAGAGAGCTGAACTCTTGCAAACATCACTGAGAGCAGCTTCTTGATATTGAACTAACATGGCAATGCAGAACTATCCAGCACCTGGGGAGACCCCAAAGCAGGACGATCGAGGCTTCACTGCTCAGCCAGTAGTACTGTCCATGCCTGACCAAAAAGTCAGTGATGATATCATTTTTTCCACATTCAATCTTCACTTCTGTAACCCTTGCTGTCTTGGGTTTGGAGCCTTTTACAACTCAGTAAAGGTAAGCAATATATATATATGCAATTATATAACTGTCCTGCTACTTTACAAATACCTTAAGCTTATCATATATTTTTTGTGTGTGTCAGGCCAGGGACAGCAGATTGCTTGGAGACATCCCAATGGCACGGTCTTATGG
This sequence comes from Tor tambroides, assembly GCA_021397915.2. NCBI lineage: Eukaryota > Metazoa > Chordata > Actinopteri > Cypriniformes > Cyprinidae > Tor > Tor tambroides. The sequence continues at coordinate 109,503 of JAFVLL020015074.1, read as the reverse complement.
CACCAGAGCTCGCAAACTAAACATTGCTGCTGCCATCCTTGGCTCCATCTCTATACTTATCTTCATCATTGTCCTTGCCAAGTCATTGGGTCCACTCACATCAAGCCATCATCGTTTGTAACTTCTTCAAAGAATTAAATGTCAGAATGTTTGTTATTTGTCGATTTTTAATGCCTTTCATTAAAACATTTGTTGAAACTTTGCTTTGTTCTTGTTTGGTCATTGTCATATATATGTCCTAAAACCAAAACAATACCCGTTCTTGTCTTAGGACAATTTTGATGAACTTTTTTGATCCACTTCAAATGTTGACTACTGTATATAGAAGCAGTTCAGCTGTCTATTTTTTTTTTATTATTTTTTGGAACCTGTGATATAGGCTATAACAATATATGTCTTTATCGCTTTTTTATCAATTTAACATATCTTTGCTGAATAAAAGTATTAATTTCTTTCAATGAAAAAAAGATAAAAATGTACAATATATTTAAACTGTAGTATAATAATACTAATACTACTACTACTAATAATAATAATTTAAGAAAAAATAAATAACCAACCAACCTTTCCTGGACACATGCAGGGAGATTTTGTGTGTATGTTTGTGTGTGACATCAAGAGAACAGAAAGTTCTCTAATAATTATTTTTTTGTTCATGTTTTCATATCCATAAACTAACCTTTTATAATAGTTTTCTAATAGTTTTAATTTTTGGCATCCAATAGTGTACTCCAGTAAACAGCACTTGGTTAGACTCAGCTAAGCTTACATTTAGCCAGTTAATCATTTATTCCTGCTATACTACTACTACTACTACTACTACTACTGATAATAATAATAATAACAATAATAGCATTATTATTATTAAATATGATTATTATTTTATTATTATTTATTATCATTTTATTATAATTGTATTTTATTCTATTATATTTAGTTAATTAGTTAATAATTTTAGTTAATAATTAGTAATTTATAATTAATGATGTATTAAACATTAATCTAAGCGTTTGGAGCCTGTTGTTTTGGCGCGCTCTTCTGTACCGGTAGTTGTCAGTAGAGACGCTGCTGCCTCTCTCAGGTAGGGCCTCAGAGCGAAGATGGCGACGGACAAACAGAAACATGAAGGCAGGGTGAAAATCGGACATTATATTCTGGGAGACACTCTAGGAGTGGGAACGTTTGGAAAAGTCAAAGGTAAAGCTGTCCGAGGTGTTTTGGCTTTTGTGTTATTGTTGTATTGAAGACGGTAACGTTAAAGCAAAACTGGAGATGATGGAGCCTTTAAGTGCGGCTAAAGCTGCAGCACTTGTTGGCTAATGACAGTGTAGTCATGAAACAAACATTAAACGACAAAGCTTTCTGCGATGATCGGCGTTGATAATGTTAGCCGATCGATGCTGACGTGGTTTTCTGTGTTCATGCCTGTCTGTTCGTGTTAGTCTGGTTTGTAGAGGGATTGGTCGCAGCTAACCTGGTTAGCTTCATGATTCATGAAGTGATTAGTATTCTGAAGTTGCAGTTTGGCGAGGTTTGATGGATTCGCTCTGCACAGGCCACATGACAACTACAGATGCAGCTAACGTTAGTCATAAAGTCTTTGTCAGAATGACAAGTATTTTTAAAAAGTTAATTTTGCTGATAAGGTGCATGCTATGAGTCAGATGAATTAAAAATGCTTGCGCTTTTTCTGTGATCCAGTCATGACTTCAATAATCAAGCATGACATTAGCGCTAGCATTGTCTTAACTGGGGTTGCAACAACTTAATGATCATCGATTGATCATGTTTCATAATAAAACGTTCACCGGCCACGTCACTTTACAGTAGTGAATAACTTATTTCTATGGACAAAACACATCTGAAATACAGTGACACAGAATAGTTATGTTTTTATTAGAGCAGTAAATGTAGAGGGAACGGTTGTAATAGGATATAAATGTAAAATAATTACGTTACTTTACGTTTAGTCTGTGTTTGCGTTTCACTTTATTATTGTGGTCAAGTTTTAGAACGTAATGTTTATATTTTAAACCTTTTATTGTATGTAACCTATAGCATAGCCTGCATAGATATATTCTTCAGTTTGCACACTGTTTGAAGAACATTGGGCAGAATGTTAAAAATAAAATACTGAAAAAAAATATTTGCTTTTAAATCAGATGAATCAAAGACTGATTAATTGATTAACCCACTTATAACTGTATGTTTGCCAAGGAGCACCCAACGGTTGGTGACATTTTAAAAGGACCACTTTTTCTCAATCATGTTTCCTTTTTTCCCCACACTATATCTGATGCAACAATGAAATGCCTACTGTACAACAGTGAAAAAATACTAAGTCATAGCTTCCCAGCTTGCTGTGCCCCTGAGACCAATGCATTTGCCTGTGTAATGGGGCAATACATGATGCAAGCCAAAGATTTCAAGACAGGAAGTGTGTTGTGTGTAAAGATTTCTGGGAAAAGAGAAGTTTATGTACTATTGACGGAACATGGAACCTACTAATCAACAATCTAACAAGTAGCATTTATAAACAAGGTTGATAGTGATGTTTTAGTACTAAGGCATATGTGAGGCCTGTGGTTACACACACACACAGAAATCCCTCTGCATGACTGAGTTTGTGTTAATGCATAACTAGAGCACTCTAGTTAATGCAGGTGGCCTGTTTTTAAATGTTGCAACTTAACTGAGACCATGCACAGCTTCTAGGAATGGTTCAACGCACGGCCTTTAGCACTTACTGATGCAGCAATATCCAGCCTTATGAGAAGCTGGTTGGCAAGGCCTTTGCCCATATTAAAATATTTTATGGAAAAATTGAATAAATGTGCAGTGAACCTCACAAATGAACTGGCACTGTGATGTTAATGCAAGCTTTGAAGGTGTTGACTTTTGTGTCATTTAGCTCAATGTTTGTTCAGTTACTTCAGGATGAAGATATTACAGTAGCAGTTTTGTTTATTGTACAAAAGTACACAGTAGGGATGGCTTGATACCATAATTTTGGCTTCAGTACGATACCAGAATGTAATACCTCGGTATCGATACTAAATCGATACCATAGGTGACAAATAACCAGCCTCAAAAGATAAGTGAATTGAAAACAATTTTATTAAAATAATAATAATAAAAACAGATTTATATCTTAATACCTTTTAGGGCTGGGCGATTTATCTCATGCGATATGCATGCGCATCTTGTCAGTAAAGCCGGTTCCTTGATTAACGATAAATCTCCATCACCTGTTTTCAAATGGAGCGGCATTTAATACACGGAGCCGTAGATCACTGAGAAGCTACGCAATATCGCCTTCATTATCGCAAATGAATCGCCTTCAATAATGAACGCGATATTGCGTAGCTTCTCAGTGATCTACGGCTCCGTGTATTAAATGCCGCTCCATTTGAAAACAGGTGATGGAGATTTATCGTTAATCAAGGAACCGGCTTTACTGACAAGATGCGCATGCATATCGCATGAGATAAATCGCCCAGCCCTAATACCTTTGTATCAAACTGTAACAAAAAATCTCCTGGGAACATAGGTTACATTTTGACCGAGTTTGAAGAAAAAAAAAATACAACTGAAGTGACGCAATTAATGCAACAAATGTTGCTTTATTGTAAAGTGTTATTCTAACAGTCAAAGTAATATTCAAAATCACGTTATTATTTCTATCTCTCTCAGACTGTTTTCAGATTTCAGACTCAGATAGCCAAAGAAAAGCATTAAATATATATCTGATTCTCTCGGCTGCCTCAAATGCTTAAAAAGGTTTGATGTGTTGCCTCTGTGTAGTAAGGTCAGTTCGTTCACTTTTGTCGTCTGTTTTGTATGCAAAGTAATGCCATATTTCACTTCTACTTTTCTCTTTATTTATTCATTTCGGGTGCATTGATAGTTTCATCTGTTTGATCCATATGTTCTGTTGTCACATTTATTGGTTGTGCAGCAATTTGGGAAGCACTGCCACCTACAGGTGCACTTCGCAACAGCAGCATATGAAATACTGAATTGAGCAAAATTATGATATCGTACAGTTTGAAATATATATATATATATATATATATATATATATACCGGTATTTTTCCAGTACCGGTATACCGCACATCCCTAGTACACAAAAATGTTAAACCAACATTCGCAATATCAAAGAATAATATTGGCCTAACAATTTGCAAATTGATTAAGCTTAATAGTAAAATGGACAATTTTGTAAATGCGTACAACAGCAAATGTGCGATTTTTACCAGTGTGGAATGAACACTGGGTGAAATAAAGTACTAGTTTTAGCCAAATTACCAAGTGACAAAAGGGTTTGTACCGTTTATACAAACAGGCATTGCTATCAACAACAAAAGATTGAAAGAAAGCTTACTGCTCCTTTTCAAAATTCTGTTTATTTTACATATGCGTGAATACACGGTTGCTTGTATTTTATTATTTGTATTTAGCAATTTTTCCACTGCTGTCCGTGGCCCTATCAGAAGAGACCTGGCACTGATTTTGTGTCTTTTTCAGAAACACTTTGGACATTTTATTGTATATTCTCCAATGACCTCACAAACCTTTTATTTCTTCTACCTGCCTATCCAGTGGGCCAGCATGAGTTGACCAAGCACCAGGTGGCGGTAAAGATTCTGAACCGGCAGAAGATCCGCAGTCTGGATGTGGTGGGGAAGATTCGACGCGAGATCCAGAACCTCAAACTCTTCCGTCACCCGCATATAATCAAACTGTGAGTTCTGATTCTTTCCATCTGTATTCTAATACACAGATAATGACTTTGCAGTGTTCTAATTGGGGCTAGAATGTGCAACTATTTGACCTACTCATTGTTTTGAGTTGGGTTTTTTGTTATATTTATCCCAGAGTAAGTATGTAAGAGAGTTACAGATTGATATGCTTGCAGATGAGCCCCCATGTTTGTATGGAAATCTGGACTGGCCTCCCTAGTGACCGTGCTTGCATTTTTCTTCTGTTTTTGTGGTTTGGGATGAGGCAAGATATTCCCATAATTACAGAGGATGGGAAAGAGGGAGGAGATTTCCATTTCTTCCCATTATAGAGAAGTAAAATTTTGCCTTTGATGTTCTAAACAACTTTTTTTTTTTTTTGCTTTTTCTTCACCTTGATTATTGTCTATACCGTGGCCAAAAAAAGACAAGGGAATGTTGGAGCTATCCAGTCAAGCTCCAAAACCATTAGGGATTATTTGACTTTTCTCATACAAATAGTGGAACAATAGTAGAAGTGAAAAATATACACCTTGAAATCACTACTAGATAGGGAAAGTTCAGAAATGTATTTATTTATTTTTAGAATGATGCAAACATTTTGTGCACGTTTCAGATTTTTGCATAGTTCAGATGCACTTCACTGACTACACTGACAGAACCAATGACATTTTGTTTGTTTCGCAGTTACCAAGTCATCAGCACACCAACAGACATTTTCATGGTAATGGAATATGTGTCAGGAGGAGAGCTCTTTGACTACATCTGTAAAAATGGAAAGGTACATCTTCAGTTTTAATTTGTGGGTTATGATTAGGGCCGGAAAATGAATTGCTTATAATTGATAATGAAAATAATTGACTTAATTTAGTTGTTGTGTAGTTGTGGTAGCTGTGCCTAGAGATGCTCCATCAGTGACGGCTCTTTAATGTTGTTAAAATACTTTACAATGGAAAAATACATTAACTAAAATTTTAATGTGGTATTCTTATAATGAGAGCATGTCAGCGAAACAGAGGGACCAGCAGAAAGTGAGAAAATAAATGCCACTGTCATTGTTAATCTAATACATCATAGAGCATCTGCATGCTTTTCAATCAAACAGAGCTCAACAGAAAGAAAAAGTGCAATCATTTTGATAACAATCGTTAACCAATAGCCATACAGTTTAGGTTTAAATGATAAATAGAATGCAAGTAATCTGATATTTGTTTAAAGAAACTGTAACTTTAATGCCATTGCATAAAAAATACTAGTTCCTTGCATTAGTTTATTACAGTTCTTCTGAACTCTCTTCTGCTGCTTGTGGAATAATCTTTTCCAGTCTTGCCAGAATAATTACTGTTCAAATATTTGGGGTCAGTGAAATAACACTTTATTCAACAAGCATTAAATTGGTCAAAAATGACAGAAAATTGTAAAAAACAAAAAAAATTGTTAAATTCTTTTTAACTTTCAAATGCATCAAAGAATTTTAAAATGACTCACACTTTCTACAAAAATATTAAACGGCACAACTGTTTTGCATTGATGATAATAATAAGAAATCATCACATGAAAAAGGATCATGTGATGTTATGGCTGCAGAAAATTTAGTTTTGCCATCACAGGAATAAATTACATTTTAAAATATATATTATATGATGAATGTAAGACATCTATCCAAAACTGACCCCAAACTTTTGAATAGTAGTATATATCAGGGGCCCACAAAAATGGCACAGTACGTTGCAAAAGGGGAGCTGTAAACTGAATGTTCAGGTCAGTCCACATGGGAAATGTGAAAATACATGTTCCTGCATCTCTGGTCAGTTGGACGAGAAGGAGAGCAGGCGTCTGTTCCAGCAGATCATCTCAGGGGTGGATTACTGCCACAGACATATGGTGGTGCACAGAGACCTCAAGCCTGAGAACGTCCTGCTGGATGCGCACATGAATGCCAAGATTGCAGACTTTGGTATATGAACTCTTCATTTTTAAGAAACATGAAACAAGTATACATTACAAGCTATACTGACTTAAACTTTGACTTTTCTTCATGTAGGCTTGTCAAACATGATGTCGGATGGAGAATTCTTAAGGACGAGTTGTGGTTCTCCTAATTATGCTGCTCCGGAAGTCATTTCTGGAAGGTACTGTTTACCTCTGCGGTTGTATTTACCTTTTTTCGATTTGTTTTTTTCGCTCCTTTATATTTTCTTGGTTTCTTTCAGGTTATACGCAGGACCTGAGGTGGATATCTGGAGCAGTGGTGTGATTTTGTACGCTCTGCTGTGCGGAACGCTGCCGTTTGATGATGATCACGTGCCAACGCTGTTCAAGAAGATCTGCGATGGGATCTTCTTCACGCCTCAGTACCTGAACCCCTCTGTTATTAGCCTTCTGAAACACATGCTCCAGGTGGACCCCATGAAGAGAGCCACCATTAAAGAGATTCGGTCAGAAACTACACAAACGCTGTCCGTTTCAATTTTAGCAATGCCAAAATTAGGATTTCTAAAAGTGCAAATCAACTTCTTATCTCGTTCTCTGTTCATTCTCAGGGAGGATGAGTGGTTTAAACAAGATCTCCCCAAGTATCTGTTCCCAGAGGACGCTGCATATAGCAGTAATATGATTGATGAGGATGCGCTGAAGGAGGTGTGTGAGAAGTTTGAGTGCACTGAGGAGGAGGTGCTCAACTGCTTGTACAGGTTTGTGTGCTTTTTTTTTTTTTTTTTTTTCTTTTTGCATCACATTTTGTTACTTCTGCTTTTTTAGTTACTTGATATTGAGGCTTCTTTAGTGTGTCTATACACTGGAGGGAGTTTTCACATCAGAGGAAATTATGAATTTCATTTGGAATGGGGAATTGCAGTGGTGTTGATGGAAAACACAAGGTTTTTTTTATATGACCACAAATTAAGGATATTTAAACTTTTACAAAGGACTTTCATGTTGGCATCTAATCTCGGCTATTGATAAAGATTGCCTGATTAGATTTTAGTTCTGAAGACGGATGAGTTTCATTACTGAATAAATCTGCTTTTTTGATCTAATTGTTTTAGTGAATGATCAATGTTTGAGTTAATAACCCATTCAGATAGTCACTGAAACACTGAAATCATAAATGTTTCTGAATGGATCATTTGAATGAAGGATTCAATGACTCACTCATTAAGACAGGAACTACTGCCAGTTTTAGTTTCCTTTTTAAACATTATTATTTCAATATTCAGAATACTAGGTCCCCATTAGATAATGCATCTAACTAAACTGAACAATAAATTTATTTTATTTAATGTTAACATTAATTAAAAAAATACAACTGTTCATTGTTTGTTCATTGTAGGTATGGTCCTTTAAAAAAAAAAAAAGTATAATATCTCATCATCGTTAATGGTATAATCCCCAAAATACGTCATTTTTGTTAATATCACAGTTCTGTTACATTTGGGTATGTTACGGTTAAAATGTCCATTTTGCTTAGCTATAAAAGAAGTCTCTCTGCTAATTAGACTGATTTAAATTTGTAACTCATCTTTTCTAAACTACCTGTTGAGAAAACAACCTAAAAGAGATAAATGTTTCAGGAATTGGGCTGTACTAGTGAATAAGCTCTTTTAGTGTCACTGCAGTCAAAATAAATGCTACCAAACAACTATAAACTCTCATCTGCCCTGTCTGCCCTCTTGTCTTCCCTTCCTTTGCAGTCGCAATCACCAGGATCCTCTTGCTGTGGCCTATCACTTGATCATAGACAACCGGCGCATTATGAGCGAGGCCAAAGATTTCTATTTGGCCTCCAGCCCCCCGGACAGCTTCCTAGATGACCTGCCTGCGCACCACTCTGCAAAGATTCACCCTGAGAGAGTGCCATTCCTGGTGACTGAGTCCCAGCCACGTCCTCGACACACACTGGATGAGCTTAACCCCCAAAAGTCCAAGCATCTCGGTGTCCGGCGGGCCAAGTGGCACCTGGGAATCCGCAGCCAGAGCAGACCAAATGATATCATGAGTGAGGTCTGTCGTGCTATGAAGCAGCTGGACTATGAGTGGAAGGTAAGCGAAAACAAAAAAAATATTTTGAAGAATGTTTAAACATTGTGTGTTTGTCCACACAATGAAAATGGCGTCTAATGCATTATTAGAATGACATGAGGGGTGAGTAAATGGTGATAGAATTTTCATTGTTGGGTGAACTGTCCCTTTAAGGTGAGTGGTAGATTCTATAAATAGAAAAGACTTGACCACTCACTCTCTCTCTCTCTCTCTCTCTCACACACACACACACACACACACACACACACGTCTGGTTTGCTATCCTTGTGGGGAATCTTCATAGGCGTAATGGTTTTTCTACTGTACAGACCGTATATTCTATTGCCCTACACCAACCCTACACCTAAACCTACCCCTTACAGGAAACTTTTTGCATTTTTAGATTTTCAAAAAACTTCATTCTGTGTGATTTATAAGCTTGTTTACCCGTGGGGACCTCAATTTAGGTCCCCACCGTGACACAAGTCCCCATGAGTATTCAGGTTTAAGTCCCCACCGGAATATAAAAACAGGTACACACACACACACACACACACACACACACAGGCAGGCCAAATAGAATGTTAAAAGAAATCTTTACAATATGATATCTGCATGTCTTCCTGACATTATTAGAACACCTCTAATCTATTAAGGACAGAATTTGTTTTTAATAGTTCACTTCCATTCAAAAGTTTGGGGTCAGTAAGATTTTTTTAATAAATGTTTTTGAAACCTTTTTTTAAACCTTTTATGTTCACAAAGCTGCATTTGTTTGATTAAAAAATACAGTAAAACAGTAATATGGTAAAATAATAGTATGATTTAAAATCAGTGTTTTCTATTTTAATAGTTTTTAAAGTTTTATTTGTTCCTGTGATTGCAAAACTGCATTTCAGCAGCCATTCTTTCTTCATGATTTTTCATAAATCATTCAAATCATGCTGATTTGGTTCTTAAACATCTGCTGTGGAATTCTGGGCTCTCTGTCGACACCTGTGGATGAAACCTAAAATTACAGATTATCATTTTGTTATGATGAAATGTAAATCATAGTATGAAAAAATGCCTACAAGATGAATTTTGAAAATAGATTTTCTTGTTTTAATCTACCAGTATTTTGTTTGTTTACAGCAAAAAAATGAAATCCAAATTCTTCCGTAGTATTTCTCTAACAAAGAAGGAGCATGTGTAAACTGAATTATGACGTGATATTCTTTGTGCAGTGTCTCGTTTGTGAGATATATGCCTTAATTTATGCTGTTGAAATGATGATTGTTAACCTGTGGCAGAAGGTGTTTATATTTTTGCTTTGTGTGTCTTAATTCATCTGGCTGAAGTTCAAGAATGCTTGACTGAGTGAGTCATCAGTTTTAGACGGAAATGGCCTACATGTCTTTGTTTATAATAGTTTTCATTCATTCTTATCTCATAGTGGCCTCTTTTATCAAGTGGAACAGTGTTTATTACTATTCAGGAGTACACCATTCAGACTCCCTCAAAACAGTGCAAACAGTGTTACAGTGCAATGTACCAGTCCCTTTTAAAGTTAAAAGCCTTGCTAAATATTAATGAACTTTAGATCCATTACAGTCGTATTTTACTCTGCTGATTTTTTTTCTCTGTGGTTTGATAGGTAGTTAATCCTTATTACTTGCGAGTGCGGAGGAAGAACCCAGTCACTGGTGTACATACAAAGATGAGCCTTCAGCTCTACCAGGTGGACAGCAGGACCTATTTACTAGACTTCAGGAGCATAGACGGTAAAATGTTAACACTGTTTGTGTGTGTGGTTTTATTCAGTGCTTATACATTAATCACACATATGAATCTGAATATAGGTCGCACAGAGTGATTACTGAATAAATCTGACTCTTGTACTGAATGCAAATATTATTTTCAGGATGTTCAAACTGTTGCCATGTTATTCATTACTTAAGTCTTGTGAGACTGATCTACAGTAGTCAACATTTGAAGTGGATCAAAAAAGTTTCTCAAAGTTGTCCTAAGACATAAATGGGTATTGTTTTTGTTTTTGATGAAAAACTTTGATGGAAGGTTTTGATCCACTTCAGATGTTGACTACTATATGTTATTATCTGTATTATAGATCTATATTATTACTATTTTAGAAAATGACATACAAAAATATAAAAAAATATTTTTATGACGTTTAAAGCCAGTTATTGCATTGTGTTATTGTAGTTATTTTTTATTAACAAGTTAGCCTGAAATGTGAAAACACTGTAAGAATGTAAATTAAAACTAAATATTTATTTATTAATTGTTATATTGGTTCTGCTAAAATCTCAAATGTTGTTTTATCAGATGTACTAAAAGGAACTATAATCATTCCAGAAAAGGAATCATAACTGAAATTTTTACCGAAATACATTTTCTGTATACTTCACTCTCTGAGGTCTTCTGTTCTGTTTCGTTCAGATGACATGATAGAAGTAAAATCAGGGACTGCCACACCTCACCGCTCTGGCTCAGTCGGTAACTACCGGACTACCCTAAAGAACGACAGAAACGAGAAAAACGAATGTGAGGATGCAGCAAAGGTTGACGTGTCCACACCCTCCACGCCTCCGATATCCGGAGGGAAAGCGGCAGAAGGTTCTCTGGCTTCTTCTCTTACCTCCTCAGTGGATTCCACAGGGGGAGAGATCCTCCCCCGCCCAGGAAGTCACACCATAGAGTTCTTTGAGATGTGCGCCAACCTCATCAAGCTGCTAGCACGATAACTTGTGGTTCCTCTGATGCCTTCTCTCTCACTCTCCTCTGTCTTCCCTCACTCTCTGGCTTGTTTTCTCTTTCTTCTAGAATACTGTCTACCTCTTAGTCCTCTGATATCTGTGTCATCCACAGCAGTCCTCCTGTCTCTGTTCTTTTTGTCTCTCTTTTTCTCTCTGTGTCTTTAGAGCAATAAGCATGCGGACGGACTCAAGACTCCATGCATCCCACTCGCACAAACAAGCTGAATGATCTGTGGTACTACAGTCGCCAGGATCAGCCTGTTTTAGAGGATTGAGAAAAGGTACATGGAGGAAAAGGATGGAGGTTGTTTTTTTTTGTGCCACAGTTAAGATGTCAGAAGGATTTCTAAGCCACTTTATAGTGTCTAAACTCTTTTAGAGATGGTTTTACAATTTTTTTTCTGGATTTTATAGCAAGGATTTCCTTGCAGAGAGTGAGGCGTAGAAGTGCATTTCAATGAGTTATACACTGAGCTAGCTGTACTGTACACAATGCTGTTGCGATTCTTGGCGGACCAAGAGATGTGTAAAGAAAGAGCCCTTGTGAGGCATGTAGGAAGACAAGTAAGACAGAAAGCGCTTTTGCACAGTTTTACTTGTAAGTTTTTGTGGGCCAGTGTCAGAACTGGTTATCCCATTGAAGCGGCCTACTGAGAAGGGCACTCGATTAGGAGGAGCCGTCTTAAAGAGTGGGGCTAATTTAATGTGGTGGGCACTTTAACATAAAGGGACAACTTGATAATTCAGCCTTTCTTAAGGAAGAGACCAATTTAAACCCATTTATCCTGAGGGAGTGCAATGTCCTTGCCTCTGTTTCATAGATTTGTTTGTTTGTTTGTCACACCTTAGTCTTTTTTTCTATTCACTCACATTTTACATAAATTTAAGTATATACAGAATTTAAACATGCATTTGGATTTATATTTATCAGTGCTTTAAATGGGGTTGTAGATTGTATTAAAATTGTGATATTGGACTGGATTTTTTTTAAAGAAATATTTGATTATATCGCTGTAAGATGTTTTATTCCATACACTGCTTTACCAGAAACCTTTTTTTTTTTTTTTTTTTTAAACTTATTTTAGTTGTTTTACAAAATGATGGTTGCTTGAAAAAGAAGTACTCCTTAAAGAAAGAAATCAAAAGTTTTTGTATTCCCCCCACTTTTACAAATTAAATTTCTGTAGTAAGACAGGCCCAGTATTAAAACCATTTTTTTTTTATGTAGGCTGAGATGTGTGCATTTGTGAAAACTTAAAAAAAAAAACACACACACACACACAGCTGAGGTGTCTAATAAAGTGTATCACCACAATGAAAATGAAAAAATGATAGAGTTGAAATATTGGTGCATACTGACAGATCTCCTGAGCGAATCATATAGTCATGTCGTATTCCTGTTTGCAAAGTCATAATTGTAAGATCAGAAAATAGGAAAGCACTTCCTACTTGAATGTGACTTTATGTGCCCTCATATGAGACTGTGTAATAAACGAAATTCTACAAAAGTCCACAAAGAAAAGAGCTGCAACCTGTTAACAGTGAATGAAATTATGTAGGAGCTTACTGACAGGAGTAATCCTCTTTTTCAGATAAGTTCTTTCAACGTATGTTTCACTGATGAAAATGAAAACAACATAGGTTTTAAATAAGTTGCTCTTGTTATCCCAAATTCAGTGCTAAAAAAGCTAAAATAGTTTTAAATTATTTAAATTATATGGTTTGTATGGCACATCGTATTTACATTTTACAGTCTGAATGTCTTAATGCACATTCTTACCGCATTAAAGAAATAACTCTATTAGTCCTTATAAATGCAGCAGTATCATATTCTCAAAACGAAAAGGAGATTTAAGGCCAGTAATTCTGATTTGACCTTTTGGAATTCTTGAGTCTTTGTTACATGTTAAGATCTTGTTTCCTAAAAAGGATGATGTTGTTTTTGTTCTAAACTGCACTGTCATTTCAGAATCTCTTTTAATGAGATTTTAGAGCTAAAACTTGACAATCTGTGCTTTGCAAGTCAGCTTAAGACAAATCCAGAGAAATTTAGTTTAGCTCTGTCCCCTTTATCTCCCCACCACCACCACCACCAAAGGTTGTTGCCTAATTGTAGATGTCTAATTCAAATGTTAACTCTTCTTTATCACTGGGAACCATTTCAGTGTCTCCACTGGCTGTTTATTCAGCCATCAAAAAGAAGTTTAGAAAATCTTTTGATGTTCTTCTCTTAACTGCATTTATGTTGATTATCTGTGCAGCGATGCACCTCATGGAGGCTTGCCAATGTAAATTTACAGATAATTACTGATAATTTACAGTTGAAAAGATGATTTGTAAATACAACTGCCTAATAAAATGATACATGAAATGATCATATTGTGTCTTTTGAAAACATGGTGTATGTTGTGTGACTATATTTTTAAAGTAATGTTTGAGAACTACCTTTAATTACAGTAATAAGCACACACACAAGTTTTTAAGTCAGACTTCTTATTTTTGTTTTTAATTAACTAGTAAAATATACATTTATATAGTTTGTCAGGGCAAGTTGTCATTAGTGCTGTTAAACGATTAATCGCATCCAAAATAAAAGTTTTTGTTTACATAATATATATTTGTGTACTGTGTATATTTATTATGTATATATAAATACACTCATACAGTATATATTTTGAAAATATTTACATGTATATTTTTATATTTACATTTATATTATATATAAATGTATTTAATATACAAATATAACATTTTTCTTAAATATATACATTCACGTGTTTGTATTTATATATACATAATAAATATACACAGTACACAAATATATATTATGTAAACAAACTTATTTTGGATGCGATTAATCGCGGTTAATCGTTTAACAGCACTAGTTGTCATGTGTTTTCAATATTATATATTGTTTTTTCATTGTTGTTTCAAGTCATATTACAGTTCACATTTTTGTGTTTTTGTGTGTTGATAGAGTTTAATGGTCATTTTACAGTTTACATTTTGCTGAAAATAATCTCGAAAATGATCAATAGCTTTTCTGTAGGTTTTTATGTATGTCTATACAGAAATAGACTTTATAAACAAACTCACATTCATTCACTAAAGTAAAATACAAAAGGCGGTCTCCCCTATGTGTAGGCCTATTTATTGTATAGCCTATCTTCCAATGCACAAATATACAGAGAGATCTGTACTTCAGAAAATGACCAGCAGATGTCACTTTAATCTTGGAAGATATTTGTCGTTATTAGAGTTAACTTGAGTTTTGACGACGATTTCTTTTTTGATTTCTAACTTCTAAAATTTTGTATAGGATATGCAATTTACAGTATTTGGCTACATTTTTATAATTATGTTTAAAAATGTTATTTTAAAAGGTAATTTATGTTTATACATATAGATATATACCGTATAAGCATACATGTGGTTATTTTAAATTTAAATAATTAGTACGAAGTAGTACGCTATTACGAATTCACGCTGATAGACCTCTGCTACACACCTGCCGTAGTGCGTCATGGCGTAAGCAGCAACTCCTCAATACGCATATGCAGAGGAATATGCATGGTAAATTTACTCTAGGACTGGTTCTTCACGCTAAGCATTTAAAACTAGAGCACTGTTTCAAGATAAAAGTGTAAAGTTGTTAACGCAGAAAAAACGCTGAGCAGTGTTCGTGTTCGTCTCTGAAGCTGGGCATCTCTCTCTGGTATGTAAACAGACTCACCTGCACTAGTGCAGATGGGATGTTTTTGAAAGTTATTCACTATTTTTCAGTTATTCACTATTATTTAGTCTTTCCTTTAGGCAGTACAAAAATATATTGCTGCAGACATGACGTTTTTGAGTCTTTATATTCATGTTTCAGAGAAATGTTTAAAAAGGGGCAAGGTAGAGTAAGTAGTGCTGCCAAAATGCAAAGTATTAGTTATTTCACTCTCTATTTAAGTTATGTTTACATTACTGAAAAATGACGGTGGAATTAGTTAAAGATCTGGGTTCTGTGGTACAGCTAGTCTCAAATGAGTGTGTAATCCAGTGAGCCCAAGATATACTGGTCTGTACCAGGAGCAGATTATGTCCATTATTGCACACATACATATTTTTTCCCTTAAAGAATGCAATATTCAGTAAACCTAACCAGATTGATTCTCCTTCTTTCATTGCATTTCAACAAAACAGCCTTTGTTTGTGTTTAAGGATTACATTTTAGTTGTTTTGCTAGAGTGCTGACAAAGTCAGCAGCATTTGTTACATTTAATAAGTTCATTTGTAGTTTTTGTACTATGTAAAGTATGTTTTGCAAATGATATGCATATTAGATGCATAAAAGATTATTCCATGAGTAGTTATTTCAGTTCATATTTGTTTTTCTGCTGTGCAGTTACAACTGCATTTCTAAATTTGTGCCAAAAAATACATAATACAGAACTTAATCAGTTTGTTATTCTGTTTTTCATAAGTCATATTTTACACTAATTTTCTTAGCCTTTTATGCTTATATGATCATATATACTTGTATGCTCATGGATCAGTGTGCATCCATTCGTGCATGTTGTGTCAATGTGTCCGTGTCTCACTGCCAAGCAATTCAGCTGACACAATGCTTTACCCAAAGCAGGTCTCATGTTTCAGATATCTGTCTGCAGTGACAGTGCAAGCTTCTCCTGTTTTACAGGGTCTCTCTCATTCTTCATTTCTGTCATAATCAAAAGGAAGTGGCATGGTGGACACATATGGTTTTGCTTGTTGTTGTTAGTGTGTCACTGAGCTATAACACCTGCTTGATATATATACACACTTTATGTTTCACTATCATTGTCTTTCAGCTTCTCTCTTTCTTCAGGTGCTGTATTGCAAAACTACAGACTGCTTACATTTCATATCTCCAGCAGGGGGCGGAATATGAAAAGATAATGAATCTTTGTTAACCGTAAATAAGCAGAAACAAAACCTTCATCCTGTCCAGTTTTATATTTTTGTTTATATGTTGTTTGATTGAAGTTGTGTGATTGAAGTGGCTTGAATTTTAAATTGTTACATGAAATACAGCTTGCCATTTGGATAAAGCCCTACCTGTAAGTTTCTTGTGGAACAAGAAAAGATTAATAGCAGAGCCCTGGTTGCAATACTTTGTCATTGAGTAATATATAATACATTTTACCAGCTAAACAACAACAGGCACATCTTAGGTGATATGTTCAATGTGCTCTGATTATATATTCTTGTCTGTTCTTGTTTTCCCAGTGTTTCCATTGCTGAGAAATTTAACTGTTATTGTAAATCAACAGCTGCCATGACTCAAGAAACACAGTTCCATCTTAATCGACAAAGTAAGAATCAGCAACTCTACAGTTGGAGTTTTGAATGTAATTGATTGTTTTTTTTTTCTGTGTAAAGGCACAGTTAGTGTGGTTTTTATTCCTTTTCAAAGTTTTAGAGTGCTTGAGTGGATGAAAGAGGAAGGGAATAAAAACAGAGGGTGGAGAGAAATGCAAAATAAGAGACTGAAGGCCTCCTGGAGGAGGAGAACAGACAGAGTAAGACAGGGACAGAGAGGAGAAAGAGAGCAGTTGAACTTTACTGGAACTTTATTAGAACTACAATATTTTTTTCTGTGGAAATACTAATCTGAAGGTAAGAAAATTAATAAATATGTCTTTTTTTTTTTTTTAGATAAATTCAATTTTGATTAACATTTGCTGCCGAGGTTTTTAATAGGGAATGCATACTTTTTCACAGAAATCAGATACATTTTAAAAGTTGATAATGTCTTCATTTGAAATGTCCCTAGATTATAAAGAATGTATATGTACTATTTTATTTTGAATTCTTAAATGGTTTTCTTTCTGCAAGCCTCAATTTTGTTCTGTGATTTTTATGTTGTGTTTTTAGGCATGTCGTTTATTTTCAGTCATAAATTTTCATGTTCTTGGCTTGGAAATGTGTTTTTATCGTATTAAATAATGATGTAGACACATTCATATTAAACTTTCTGTTCTCTTCCAAATTTCTCTGCTAAAATCATTGTTGTTTTCTTTGTTTAAACAGACTGGAGTGAGATCTCTGACACTTTCCAGAGTAGCCCATTCAGCATCGATACACCATATGGGTACCAGCTTGACTTAGACTTTGTTAAATACGTGGATGATATCGAGTGAAGTGACACCATTCGCCGACTGCATTTTAACAAGCGGCCAGGGGTGGCAAATGCTGCCTCTGAGCCGCAACGCATCATAAACCCCACACACTGGACTTCCTCAGAGTCTTTGTCCTCGGTAAGCAGTGATGAAGCCAAGAAAACCTCTCCCTCTTCATCCTCTTCCTCTTCTTCTGTCAACAAAAGAAGACCCCCACTTCCCCATTCCAAACCTAAATCCTCCAGTCAAAAACCAGAGGTCCCTCAAAACCTAGTTACCTCTCAGAGGGATGAACATGGGACGCCTACCCCAGCCACACAACATCCTACCCCAGCCAAATCAAATCCCCTAGTAGAAAAGACTCTGATGGAAACATGCAAGCGTTTGGAACATGAGAAAGGACCTCCAGAACCACAGCCGCGGCGTAGACTGGCTAGTTTTGGTGGGCTCGGCTCTACTGGTACCCTGTCTCCATACACAAGCTGGAGTGCCCTAAATCAAAGTGCTAAGATGACAGTCTTAGACCAGCCCAGGCAAGGTACCTTGTTACTGGGGAGCAGCCTTAAAATCAGCCCCTCAAGCTCAGGCCGCGCATCTCCAGTGAGCGGTGTAAGCCCACTCCACTTGCAGATGGTCAGAGATCAGATGGCAGCTGCTTTACGAAGATTAAAAGACCTGGAGGAGCAAGTAAAGGCCATTCCTGTCCTACAGGTGAAGATTTCTGCTTTGCAGGAAGAAAAGAGACATCTGACTGCCTTAGTCAAGAGCCAAGATGAAGCTCAAAATTCTAGCTCTAGCATTGACAAAGATTTCCAAGAATTGAACAGCAAACCAGAGATGGAGGGTCTGACGGATTTTCAACAGCTCAGTGTTGAAATGCAACTGCTTGAAAGGAAAATCCAAGATGCACGACTTGAATCCTCAGCTTTCAAGATGAAGGATCGAAAGTCTGTCGCAGTTGGAGATGACAGGTGCATCGATGAAGTCATTGTAGTTCATCAACACCAATTAAACTTTAGGAAGGATGTTGCTGTTGATGCCAAACTTGAGACTCAGTCAGTGGCTGTCAGCGTCACTGAGACTATGCTCGGCGTGGTATCCGAAAAGGAAGCAGAAACCGAATTGCAGCAGCAAACCATCCAACATTTAAGTGACCGGGTTCAGATACTGGAGGCCGAGCTTAAAAAAGCAATGCTCAAGGCAGAAATGGGTAGGCTGAGGAGTGAACTGAGGGAAGCAGAATCGAGAAACCGTGCCAACAAAAGTTCCTCCGCACACCCGCAGGTAAACTGTGCCACCACCCAGACCGGGTTGCAAACTCGCACTCTTGGGGTTGGAAACCAAACCAACCTTGTGAATTCTGCTGTTGGAGGAGGACTAAAGCGGATTTCCATTGGTGTTGGAGTTTCCTGCAAACCTGAGGTGAAGGTTGCATTGTCTGGCCCAGATACACCAATGGAAGAGTGGGAAGTGCGCAAAAGAGTAGAGCAAAAAGATCAGTGTGTAGGAAGCAAGTGTGTGGCAACACGCAGTCAAGGTGTTGGGACGACAGTGTGTGTGTGTGATGCTGCCACAATTACCTCGGAGACAATGGAGAACAAAAGGAGCATTTCTCACCGAACAGTGGGCTGTGGTGACTGCACAGTCAATGTGGATGTCAGATCAATCAAATCACTAATTTCCCAAGGAACTGTCACTGACCCAGTTCGAAGCATTGACTTGGGTGTGATGGCAATCCCTCAGACCATGTCTCAGCGTACCAGCACAGCTTTTTGCACCGTCTCACGCAGCACCAGCACTTTGCAGGCCTGTATCTCTGAAGCCAGCACCAACACAAAGCACACATTGACCAGGGAAAGACATACCAACACAACAAATGCAATGACCCGATCTCTGGCGGTTGGAGATGGGAAGGTTTGCGACCGAGTGGCTGCTGTTCAGATGCGCTCTGTTGGAACCACTGCATGCTTAGATAGAGACACAAGCAACCCTGCTGTTCCTAATGTTATGACACGTGACGTGGGCGTTGGAATGGCAAATATCAATGAGAATATCCTCATTGGACTCCATATGCGCAACATTGCATGTGGTCCATCCTGTCTGCCAGATCCATTCAAGACGCGTAGCATCGGCATAGAAGTAGGGGACGGGAGAATACGCGACTCAGAGGGCCAGATGTTTGTGCAGACTGAGCCTGGACTTGACCATTATATAGATCGCATGCAAAAATTACTTAAAGAACAACAGGACCTGTTGACTGACAGTCACCCTGGGTCAAAACATGAGGTCATTCTACAGTCCCATGGTGTTTTAGATAAACAAGTTGGAGGTAATGATGTGTTTGTTTGTGTTTCTGCCTTTTGAAAGCATTTTTGGCATTTTAGTGGTTTCAGCTGATTGCTTGCTTTCATTTTCTTTCTAACTCTCAGGTACTGCACAAAACGAAACATCAAATGAGACTTCAAAAGTTAAAGAAAAGAATCAAGTGGCGTTGCAGATGTCCGCTGCTCTTCATGGTATGTATTTATTTGCGTCAAAGGAAACTCAAGTGAAAAGTATAGCATCCTAGTCTAAATGACTCCACCCGACAAAGAAGTGCATGCAGGATACAAAAAGATGCAGAAAGGAGGAGGCTTTTTTTCAGAGCAATCTTTTTGCTTTGGAATTTGCACAGGAGGTGAAAATAGCCTTCTCTGGTTTGTCTTTTGGCTGAATAAGCCCTACACTTAGAATATTTGGGCTGCTGTTGGCTTGTGGAATGCTCTCATGTCTTTTGGTATGTGGCAGACACAGGCATGAATACCATCCACACTGGAAGCCTGCTCCGCGCATGGTTTCTGAAAGACAGGAATGTTTGTGTTTCAGGAGACCTTATTACAGAATAAAAAGAGCCTTTGGCAGGTGTTTGTGGTGTATAAAGGAGTGTATGCGTGTTTAGGTCCTGTCATGGCAGACCCTAAACAAGAAGGGAATGTTTTTAAGGTTTTTAAAGGTTTTTTTAAGGCAAGGATCTGCAGATATGAGGATTCCCTCACAAATAACTTTTCATATTTCATATTATTTATTATGTTGCAAGGAAAGGGAGATAAACATCAACTGTATGCAGGTTTAATTTTATCCATAACTTCATTTTAAAAACCTGTTTTAAGAATTGCACAACCAAAAAAAAAAAATAAAAAATCAATAACAACAGCAAAAAGCAATATCAAATTTTACTTAAATCATTTTTGAGTCATATATTGTTTCAATAGTAATTTAATCAGGAATATGATGGCATTTCTTTCAGGCTCACCCAGTGATGATCGTTGTCTCAGGGCCATCATGAAAAGCAAAAGCACCAATCTGAAGTCCATGGATAGTATGAACCCTACGTTTGCCTCACATGGGTAAATAAAAGCTTTCATTATTTAATCATGACTAATAAATTCAGCGGTGTTCCGTTGTTTACTTAATGCTTAACTAAAGTACCAGATTGGTTGTGTAATTAATTTTGAATAATATGTGACCCTGGACCAGTCATAAGGGTCAATTTTTCGAAATTGAGATTTATACATCATCAGAAAGCTGAATAAATAAGCTTTCCATTGATGTATGGTTTGTTAGGCTAGGACAATATTTGGCCGAGATACAACTATTTGAAAATCTGGAATCTGAGGGTGCGAAAAAATCAAAATATTGAGAAAATCGCCTTTAAAGTTGTCAAATGAAGTTCATAGCAATGCGAATTACTAATCAAAAATTAAGTTTTGATATATTTACAGTAGGAAATTTGCAAAATATCTTCATGGAACATGATCTTTACTTAATATCCTAATGATTTTGGTATAAAAGAAAAATCAATAATTTTGACCCATACAATGTATTTTTGACTATTGCTACAAATATACCCCAGCAACTTAAAACTGGTTTTGTGGTCCAGGGTCACATATGCATTGCTATTCATACCTATGCATCGTACATTTAATTGTACATCTCTCTCTCTGCATATACACAGAGGTACTGTAGACCCCCTGTCTGAGGGTGTTGATTCTGAGGATGAAGATCAGAAAAAAAGAGAAAAGAGGGAGAAAGAGGGGAGTACCAAAGATAAAGTGAAGCTTGCCAAGAGAAAAGAAAGGTTTGTGCTTATAACAGGTTTACTTTTATCAGTGCAAGATAATGCTGTTTAGCCAAAAGTTATCATGGTACATTTGTTTTCTACTGTGTAGGTATAAATTTAGTGAGAAGATGCTTTCTGCCTGCCAAACTCTGGAGGTTCACCTCAGTGGTAGCAAGGTTATATCCAACAGAGAGATGGTGAGTTTCAGAACAGTAAGAGAGATCTGTTTTAATGCCAGTTCTTTTATTGTTTCCATGTTTTTCTCCTCTTCAGTTAGTAGTTACTGTATAGTAGATGCTTTTTGAGGAGTCTTAGTCTTAACATTTAAAGCTCATTGAATGAATGTGTTTTGTATATCTTTTATTATCAGAGATGGAGACTGTAAATCACTATTGTTTAATAAATTGTAGAGGTTTCATTCTTTTTTTTTTAAATTCTCTCTGGCTTTTGCGGAGTAATTATTTCACGCACATTGTTAGTGACTCCTAAAGTATTCAATTGCTTTGTAGCAACAACAACAGTTTGAACCATCTTCAACAGATCTGGCTTTAGTGAAGAAACATGTTTATGAAACTTGTGGGCATGAATTCTCAAGGTGCAGAAATATATAACTCAACAACAGGAAAACAAAAGAAGGGCAAACCCAACTTAATTTATGATGTATTGTGGAGCTCTATTCCAGTCTGAAAAGCTCAGTTGTTGATGTGCTCTATGTTTACTCACTCTTATCCCATAATTACCGACTGGCATATAGATCAGATTGTTCAGTACTCTGTGGGATTTTGGGAAGTTTAAAATTATAGTGTTGCTGTATTTTCTTACTGTGTTAAAAGTAATTTAAGCCTGCTTCATTTATTCTGTGTCATTTTGTTCTTGTCGTAGCATGTCTAAAAGGTTTCTGTCTGGTTTACCCAGATACTCTACCGGACATTTTAGTTTGCTTTTCTTTTCTGTTTGTCTTTGTAAAAGCGTTCCTGTCTGAGCACAGTGCAGCAGGAGTGGTTCTGTGTGTCCAGTCAGAAGAGGGCATGCCCACAGATTGTGGAGGACTTCCTCTTCACTTATCGCCATGTCTCGCCAGATGTCCTGTGCTATGTGGCCAACATGGCTGACCAAAATGGCAACACAGCCCTCCACTACAGTGTGTCACACTCTAATTTCAGCATAGTAAAGATTCTACTTGCTGCAGGTAACCCAAAATCTATTAACATATAATCCTATATTAATCTGTTGTGAAGTAGCACACCAGAATAAACTTTTCTGTTCATTCTATATACCTTTCTGTAGCTGTATTACTATTATTACTATTTATTTAGCTGTATTAGCTGTGCTTGTCAATTATGCTAAGTATATACTTTTTAAATACTTTTATTCCACAAGAATCCATTAAATAAATTGTTTTCTAATGACCTTTCTATTCATGAAAGAATGAATACTTTTGAGAATGATTTCTGAAGGATCACGTGACACTGAAGCCTGGAGTAATGACTGCTGAAAATTCAGCTTTTCATCACAAGAATAAATTACATTTTAAATTACAAGTTATTTTAAAATGTAATAATATTTCACAGTATTACTGTTCAACTGCATTTTTGATCAAAAAGCCTTGGGGAGTCTAAGAGACTTTTTTTTTTTAGAAAATAAAAAAATTGTAGCGACCCCAAACCTTTAAATGGTTTTGTGTATGTGTGTGTGTGTGTGTATATATATATATATATATATATATATATACATACATACATAATATATAATATAAAAATAAATATTACAGGAGTGCTACATTTTTCTGTTGAGAGACACTCAACTGTTTAAAAAGGGTTCCAACTGTGGATAATTCATTTGGTCTTGATTCCTTCTCATGCAGGAGTATGTAATGTTGATCATCAGAATAAGGCTGGTTATACTCCCATAATGCTGGCCTCCCTGGCTGCTGTGGAAACAAAAGACGACAAGACAGTGGTGCAAGAACTCTTCAGCAGAGGAGATGTTAATGCCAAGGCCAGCCAGGTATCTGCTTGTCTGTTGAATATTGAGCTATGTTTGTATGAGTAACTGAGAAAAGCGTTTCTACACAAGAGTATCTGTGTATCCTTGTGTGTTTACTGTACTGTTTGCTCAATAGGCTGGTCAGACAGCTCTCATGCTGGCAGTCAGTCATGGGCGTATAGATATGGTCAGGGCTCTGCTGGCTGCTGGGGCGGAGGTCAACATCCAGGATGATGAGGGGTCAACTGCTCTAATGTGTGCTGGTGAACACGGCCATGCTGACATTGTCAAACTCTTACTGGCCCAGCCAAGCTGTGATGCCACACTGACTGACAATGTGAGTAACCATATGGCTATCTGAGAGAAAAGATTTACAATAACGATTTATTATTGTCATTTGTGTTTTAAATTTGTGTTCTTGTTTGTGTCTGTGTGCTTTTGCTTGGTATGTTTTGTGTCTGTGTGCTTTTAGGACGAGAGCACTGCTCTGTCCATTGCTCTGGAGGCTGGACACAAAGACATAGCTATGCTTCTCTATGCCCATGTCAACTACTCAAATGGCCAACCGAGGGTATGACTATGCCTTATCTACATCTGTGCTTTCTTATAGCATTGTATTTACTTAATTACCAATAACATATTTTTACCAATTACTTACAGTAGCTGCACAAACGTTTTTTGTTTGTGTGTGTGTGAATGCTCATCCACAGGGATCCCCTCGAAGCAAGACTCCACCTATTGCACGCATAAGCTCTTCTGATTGATATGACATTTTCCCATGCTCTCTTCATCCATTCAGATGTCCCCTCTGAGCTACTTGTTCAATCGCATGACTGAGATGAATGTGACAGGTTATGTTTTCCAACAGGTGTAATATTAAAGAGAGCAGTAGTTTCAAAAGTGCAGTGCACTGTTGGTAATACAAGCCGCATCATTTATTTTCTTCTTTACTGACAGTTATGTTTCCCAGATATAAAAATACGAGTTATGCTGACTGACAGTAATAAAGACCTATGTTTTAACTCAAAACTGTTCTACTATAATAGGAAACTGCATGTCAGAACAGTTTTATATATTCATTTTAGGTGATATATAAATGATATGCATTTTAGGATTATATACTTTTTTCACATTTTAAAAGCTTGATTTCATTTCTTGTAATATATACTATACTAAGTATATGCTATTCATTTCCAAAATCTAAAATGCAAATGTCATGTTCATAAGTAAATAAATATGTGATTACATCACCACCTTGTGTTTGCTGCAAATATTGCATTACTTTGCTCCCCTTTTGTATTTTAGATCTGTAGAATTCATTCAGTTATAATACCATCTAATGGTGAAAAGCTGAACTGCAGATGATCAGCAGACATGAGGAAAGTCGTGCTAGATCTTTGAGGAATCTACAAAGAAATGTTATCTATTTATTATTATTATTATTATTACAATCGAACTGACGAAAATCAGAGTGTAAACATACCAATTGTTTCAGTATTTCGTTTAGAATCTGAACCAGTGATTCCCCGATTCATGAGTGCAATTGAACTGGTTATTTTGAATCGGCCAAATTAGTTAACGACCTCGTTTTGCGAACCAGTCTGACTCTGAATCATTCGGACTGCTCACTCACGGACTGAATTGTTCATTTCTTACTCAGTGAAACTGTTAACAGGATGCTCTAAAACAGAGAACCACAGGAGCGCAGGAAGTAGATATTTGCAGGGTTTGAAATTAACACCCGCGAAAAGCGGGTAAAAATCACACCTACAGAGTGCATGCATACTCTTGGTGATGAAGTCTGGTTAGACTAACTTAGTGCGCCTGCGCATTTAGAGTGCGTTCTTTCACTGCATGATTCAGTCTAATAATATGCATTAAGAATGATCAAGTAATTCAAGACAAGGGGGTTAGAAAATGTATATAATTACAGGCCCGGCCCTAACCAATTTGGTGCCCTAGGCAAGATTTTAAGTGGCGCCCCCTTGCATCGCAGTACAGTACTTGCACTGTTAGTGTACATTATTTGTCCGAGGAAGGTACTCATATTACTATTTTCCATAATAATAGCGCTAGGCTTATCTGTTAGAACCATTGACTGTTAATATTTTGGTTAGAACTAGCAGATAGCGCTGGTTATTTATAGATTAACGTTAGCTAACCACATGTATGCTAATGACTAATGGCATTATTGATCATCTTTCTGTAACGTCAAAATAATATCATTAACATCATCTTTACTGTAACATTACCTTTGTCTTTGTCGCGTTTTTCCTCCTCTTCTTTTCTTTTTTTCCTCCCCTGGGCACCAGATAATTTGGGACGCTTTGACATATTAACTTTTTTTGACGCAATAAAAACGAAAACCGAATGGCGGCCGCGGGTAAAAGAAGTCTGATTGGTGGAAGTGTATGATCCCTTCAACTCCCCCCTGGTCACGTTAAAGTAAGAATTTATAAGAGAAAGTCAATGCCATTAGAAAAATTTGATCACAAAAAAAAAAAAGAAAGAAAGTCAATGCCATGTAAATCCCATTATTGCTCCACTCGTTGCAGTGTTAATGAAGTACAATAAAAGCGGAAAGTTCCTCATGCTTGGCTCTAGCCCCCCCTAGGTATAGGGGCACTTGGCAGCCCATAGCATTTGCCTATACTGCCTATGCCACGGGCCGGCCCTGCATAATTATATCAATTCATATAGTTAATATCACACGAAGAGTGCTGTTTTTTTCTTAAAAAATCAGCATGGTTACAATATTGATTTTATACAACAGTTCAATAAACAATAAGTTAATATCAAGAGACTTACGTTTTAGACACCATATTTCCTGTTTTTGCGCTATTTCGCCAACATTCCAAACACAGCGCTGTGTTGAGACTCTGACAGGTCTCTGAGCAACATGACGCTGTTTCGTTCCTGAATGAATCAATTGTTTAAATGATTCGGTTCAGTCGCAATGACTCACTTAACAGTGACTTGCTGCCACCTACTGGTGGTTTTAATTTCACATTTAAAATTCACATTATCTTTTCATTTTTAAAATAACTTCAAATATCAGTATTCAACATTTCATGTTTAAAATATCAAAACGTTATTTATGCATTTGTAACTGCAGGTTAAAGCATTCCATGTCCCTCTAAGCTGCATTAACGTGTAAATACATCTAAATGCCACTTCAGATGCAACTTCTGCAAAGATTAATTTTATTGATACTGATTTCATTTGTTTAGTAACAGCCTAAATGTAGTATTATTATAATTGTGTGATTAAATGTATTTGACTAAAAAGTATTTGACTCA
Source organism: Tor tambroides (assembly GCA_021397915.2). Taxonomy (NCBI): domain Eukaryota; kingdom Metazoa; phylum Chordata; class Actinopteri; order Cypriniformes; family Cyprinidae; genus Tor; species Tor tambroides. The sequence continues at coordinate 82,451 of JAFVLL020015074.1, read as the reverse complement.
AAAGATGCACACTTTTACAAAAAATGGATTTATAAAGGTAAAAATGCCCATAAAAGGTAAAAATCAATCTAAACTTTTTGGAAAAGTTTAATTTCTATCACTGCTGTGAACTGACCACACAGAATATGAAAAATATCAAAAACTTTAGGAGTCAGCTGTCCACAGTAGTCCTAAGATATCAGCACAATAACACACTCAGCAAAATATCGTCTAATTATCTTTATCGATAAAATCCCGGAAAATATTGAGATATTATTTTTTTGTCAGTATTGCACACCCCTAGTACTGACACAAAATGATTTGCAATGGTCGCTTTGTCACGTCCAAATTAGACAGCCTCAAGCTGTTGGTTTATTTCTGTTTTGTTTTGTTTTTTGTTGTTGTTGTTTTGTTTGTTTGTTTTGGCTAGTAGAAGTACCAGTATGGCTGGTGACTTAAAAATTTAGTAGCCAAATTGGCTGGTGAGTGAAAAAGTTAATTTCAATCCCTGGATATTTGCCAATAATTAATTAAAACCTGCAATCTGTCGTTTATCAGCGATGAAGAAGGTCTTTGTCAAGTTCAACATCTGCATATGCGACGACTGCAGGTAAAGACATTTTCCGACCAAAAGAGTATCAAAACGTATTACATGAAAACACCAACAGTACACTGACATTACCATGTAAACACCATGGTATCATGAATATACAGTAGTAATAAGTAAATACCAACTTGTTAAAGTGCCGTGGTTTTACTATGTAAATGTTGGAACACTACACGATTTTTCCCCCGATTTGCAGTCTGGAGAAGTCGACGGTGGCTGCCAAAAGTCAGAGCCAGTCTGCAGATTTGAGTTGACAGATTCCATAGAAAATCACGTAGTGTATGATGGTTACAGACTTCGATTTTTTAGCTTCAGATCCAGTCGGAGGATATCAAACGTTTGATATTTTGAGCTTATTTTAGAATACATTTTTATTTGTCGTGGATCTCCTGTATAATGCCCAGTTTTTCCTCTCTTACAAAATAGTGTACGATGCCAAGTGTTCAGATTTTAAAAGTCGTGTAGTGTATTGTGAAAGAATTGTGGGAATTCTGTGGAATTTCATAATGACATTTAGTTAGTTCAGCAAGCTGTTTTTCCCATGGCGAACTTCAGCTGGTCCCCCCCAAAGACAAAAAATATCTCAAAATGTTGATCTTTGCCTGGACTGCATTATTAATTTGTTAGATCGAAGAAGAGAAAATGGGGCTTTTGGAAACACCTAGCCCTCTTGAGGCATGTAAGATATCAGTGTTCAGTAGCACAGCCGGTGATGAGCTAATTTTACCAGCCTGTGCCTCTGTCTACTCAGGAGGGAGTAGCTCCCACACCAGACATTGATACAGCTGCTTAGAATGCTTTCAGTGGTGCATTAATAGAAACTGGTCTGGATGTGTGAACATATGCCATTTGACTGTGATCTGCTCTTCTTAACCCCATAGAGAGTTATGGTGTCCCAACCCAAACAGATGGGTAATTATTACCCTGATAAGAAATACCTCTCCATGGCATTCACATGCAGTGTGAAGGGCGTTTGATTGTTCGGACATCATCTAAATTTAATGCTTGTCATGAAGAGCTTATCATGTAGAATTCAGTTGTTACAACTGAATATTTTCTCACTGTAGGAGGGCCACTGAAAACTAAAAACATGATAAAACTCCAAAGACTAACATAGAGCAATTTTTTTTTTTACAAAATGTTAGACATCGTATTTTTTTCATTATGTAAAGAACCCCTAGCCAATCTTTTTTTTAAGCTTAATCGCTCCATTTCCCATTCATTGTAACTACATGGAAAAGAGCAGCTAGTGCATTTTTCAAAACTAATTCTGTTGTGTTCTGTGGAATCAACTTGAGGATGAGTAACAGTTTTTTTTATTCATTTTTATGTGAACTAATCTTAATCTTAATCTTAAATGAAAATCCTGTGTTATATTGCATTCTACTGCATAATGACATCCAGTTGGAGCCCATTTTTGAGGTTACACAATCAAGTTTGCAATTGTTAACATGACAAAAGAAATTATTCAGAAAAAGAGGGACATTTTTATTTAAGAATAAGGAAAGAAATGTAAAACGGACAACATCTGACATTCAAATCTTGTCATGTAGAATCAGTGCAGCTGTACTGAAAAAGAAAATAGATGGCTGTCAGATAAAGGCAGAAAATAAAAGGCAGCCCATAGTATTACACAAACAATATCTTGTGGTGAGAAATGAATTTTAAAGGCTGTGTATTGTGTAGCTTTTGTATAACATGTCATATTACATCTGTGTTTTTGTTTTGGAATATTGATACCTGACTATATGGATTCATGCATGGACTTAAAATAATCTCCACTGATTATAGTTCAGCATGCCTTTGGATTTTAGCTCATCTTTATGTAGCTCAGAGGCTCATTGTGTTTCAGAATGTTCAGCTCAGTGTGTCTGTACGACAAAGTGTGTGTCTGTGTTTTGTGATGGAATGCTATAGCATTACAGCTCGGTGCGGTCTGCAGCCAGTAAAACGTGGTGTTGCCATAGTAACCGCCTGAGATGTTTTACCAAAATGCCCTTGTCGACCTGATAGCAAAACATGCATATGAAATGTAAAATTATGACAGCGTGTAATGATACCACAACACACGCATGCACTAAAAATCTGCTCTTCCGTGATAAAACAATATTGATACTTCTCAGAGGCTTGTCAGAAACATGATTAAATAAGATTGTTTGATAAATTAAACAATGGCTTTTTTGTACCAAAGCCGTTGCCATGGCAAATGTACATGAACAATGTTGCATCTTAAAACTGCATCTGATTTTAAACAGAGACTTAAGAGGCATATTTCATTCATGTTTCAATGAATTTCATTCATTCAAGCAGAAATGTGACTCATCACAGGGATTTCTGATGACAGATGGCAGTTTAGCCTCATAGGAAATTTTGGCAATTTATTAAGCTGAACTTTCATAATGGATTTAAAATCAGATTGCATAATCCTAAAATTGATAACACATGACATTATATAGAGCTTATTTTACTTACTATAACAAAGTCTTCTAAGTTTTTTTGCTGTTCACATGAAGAGTTATTTGTCAAGTTTCATTTTAATTAGAAATATGATAAACACATGGCTAATTTTATTTTTATTGGTGTATGTGCCCCTGACACAAATTTTTCAGCTGTTTTCTCAGGGTCTGTTTTGCCTATTTCAATTATTTACTTCATAAAATTTCACGGCCATACCAATTCAGCAGCATCATTTCAAAATAAATGTGTCTCAGGTCTGCCATCAGCCGATTATATTTGACCAAGAATACATTCCACGTAATGTCAGGACACTGCTGAGCGCTTGCAATAATACAGCATAAGAATAATTAAGCATATGCCACGTCTGTGAGCTACATGTGCAGCTACTTTACAAGTTATTAGTCTCAGTTCTCAAAGGGAAGCAGACAGAAACTATTATGTTTTGGACTATCTGGTAATATTTATAGCCCCAAATGATTTCAGCAGAATCTCTATGCTTTTTATGTTGTAAAAGCACCCAGACGCAGATACAAACATGCCATTAGCCAATTTATGTGCGTGTGTGTGCAACACAACATTAACAACCCTGGAATCCTCTCAAGATGTCAGTAAAGCTTGCAAAAAACCATCTGCATAGGCACAAAAAAATGGAGCCCGTTTCTTTTAACAGAGGGGCGGTTAAAAAAAGACTGAAGGAGAGCATAAAAGAGAGGGAGACGGGAAAGGGAAAAAAGGAAAAGAAACCAGATTGCGACAGTCGATATTAAAACATGCAGTGAGTGAGAGAGAAAAGGAGAGAGAGAGACAGAGGGTGGAGAGAGAGAGAAAAGCGAGCTGCAGGCCTTTCCACAGGGACAAACTAGCAGAAAGGCATCTCGCAGTTATTCCTTTCTCTCTCTCTCTCTCCCTCTCTCTCTCTCTCTCTCTCTCTCTCTCTTTCTCTCTCTCTCTCTCTCTCTCTCTCTCTCTCTCAACATCCTAACGGCAATTGATTTGTGTATGAAAAGCTGGGCGCTTTTTTCGCCCTCTTTCGGGCTGTGCGTTTTGAGTGATCAGCTGATGAAGAGACTGGCTGCGCTGCAATGCTGGTTTGCTAATTCTCTCTCCTCCAGACTGGAGCCAGCCTGGAGACCACAGTCAGGTAAATCGCCCTCTTCCTTTCTCTCTCTCTCTCTCTCTCTCTCTCTCTCTCTCTCTCTCTCCTTCTCACTTGCTCTCTCTCCTGCGCATAGAGCACGCAATCACACCAGGCTTCAGCACATGGGCACACAGACAGAAAGTGAGAGAGGGAATGTGTGTGTGTGTGTGTGTGTGTGTGTGTGTGTGTAGGTGTGAACTGTGTCTGGTGAAGGAAAACATTGCCCAGACAAATCGGTTGTGTGGATCCTGACACCTTTTTTTCTTTCTGGAGGTTACAGGAACAGACTTGTGTAGTGTAACAAGGGTTTTGGCTTGCTGCACCAAGTACAGACTCTTCTGAATGTGCTTTTTGCAAGCACTCTGCATGTTTTGTGTGCAGCGGTTCAGTTGTGCGTCTGTGCATGCGAGCGTATGCGTGTCAGCATGCATTCCATTATTATGCTGTTGATTATTAGGCCTCCTTCCTTCCACATGGTCCCCTGGGGTACGTGTGAATAAATGCATTCCGTGTGTTTCTCTGTGCGCTTTCATATTTGTCTTACGCCCGTGTAGAGGATATTTGCATGAAATGTTTGCGTCTGTGAGGAATGTTCTCTCACTTCAGTACATCGCGTCTTGTTTTGTCTGATTTCTTTGTGCATATAAAAGTATATGAGAGCGTTTTGTGCGCCGCGCTCGTGTTTGATTTAGGCATCAATGGCTGGCGCTGCCTGCATAGCGTCATACTCAGAATTCTTATTTTCATCCCTCTCATATGCTCTCTGCGGCAGGCATATCACTGCGCTTTAATTGCCTTTGTGTAAAACACAGACTCGGCAGCACACACACACACACAGTGAAATCCGCATTTGCTTTTTTAGGCGTATGCATGTTGCTAGCCGCTGCATCTAGTCCCGTGTTTATTGAAACACGTTCGGCGGACTGTATGGTGAACCGTACGTCACCGTTTCGTTATGTCAGGCGTGTTGGCTGGAGATTAGCATCGCCGTAAACGTCAATCATTTCATTCACAATGGGACTGAAGATCAGTGTACCAGCGTCTCCTGCCTCTCCAGCAGCCCCTGTGTTGGATCATACAGAGCTAGTGGGATATTGTTAAGTGATTCTTTATCAAATATTAAAATGGAAGTGAATGCAGCTGCTCGTGTTAGAGGGGACTGAAGATTGAAGGCAGATTGCCTGGGTGAGACGTATAGCCAAGATGATGATGAGTTGGACCTGGAAGTGTTCGGATGAAAGGCCAGAAAGTTCATCAAACTGCTCAGTAGTTTAATGCTGACTATCTTGCTTTATTATCTAAAATTCAACATGGCAAATAGGTGGCTAACCTACATCTTGCAAATTTATACATGTTCATAGTGCATTAATTACCAACTGCTATTTGCATAGAGAAGTTTGATGATGGCACAAAAACACTTGGCTAAAATTAGGTTTTGTGATGGTTATTAGAACTACAGTAATGAGTAGCAAATTCACATGCACCATGCATTTATTTATTTATTTTATTTATTTATTTATTTTTTGCATAATGTCCTGAATAGCTCTTATACATTATAGAATAGTCTTTATAAGAAAACCCCCCACAAATTTTAGAAATTGTAACCTAAACCATAACTCAGTAGAACTTTACAATAAAGTATAATTTCTTAAAGGAATAGATCACCCAAAAATGGAAATTTGCTGAAACTTACTCATTCTCAGGCAATCCATAATGTAGATGAGTTTGTTTCTTAATTGAAACAGAAATTTAGCATTACACTTGCTCACCAATGGATCCCGGGTGCTGTCAGAATGAGAGTTCAAACTTGATAAAAATATCACAATAATTCACAAGTAATCAACAAGACTCCATCAATTAATGTCTTGTAAAGTGGAAGGCTTTGTGTTTATAATAAACAAATCCATCATTAAGAAGTTCAAACCATTGCTTCAAGCTAACATGAGTCCCCTCATGAGTTTCAGTATTGCTTTTAACGCAGTAAAATCACACAAAACACACGATAATCCTCAAGTAATCCACACGACTTCAGTCCATCAATTAGCTTCTTGTGAACAGAAAAGCTTCAGGGTTATTACTTGTGTATTATTGTGATGTTTTTATCAGGCGTTTGCACTCTTATTCTGACGGCACCCATTCACTGCAGAGGATTCATTAGTGAGCAAGTCACGCAATGTTACATTTCTCCAAATCTGTTCCGATGAAGAAACAAATGTATCTACATCCTGGATTGCCTGAGGGTAAGTAAATTTTTGGGTTAATTATTCCTTTAAAGGGGTCATGAACTGCTTTTGTTTTTTATTTTGTACTGTTCTCTGAGGTCCACTTGTAATGTTATCAAGGTTTTTACATCAAAAAAACATCATAATTTGGAAGTAATAGGCTATTTTCTGTCCTCTTTTGACCCCCTCATCAGAACGCTCCGTTTGAATAGGCGTGGTGGATTGTAGACTCGGAAGTAAACGCCCACTGCTGTGATTAGCTAACAGTTGTGTATGTTTGACAGCCTACGTACATTCTTCCTAGATGAACACTTCTGTGTTTTAGGTTAAAAACGCATAAATGCTCAGTACATTTCAAATGATCTGTAATAACAGACAAAGAAATAGTGATCACGTAATGAAAACAGTTAGCCACACTTGTGTGGCGCGACATCGGATACAATCCAATCCTCATCCTCTGCTTCCATTACCCCCCTTTCCACCAGACCTTTCTTCACTTAAAAATCCTGCATCTAATTAGGCTTTGTTTGTAAACAAATCCGCAGTAAAATGAAGTGAACAAAGGACCAAATTCTTACTGACGTGGTCTGGAACTTTATTGAAAATGAGGTATGAAACTTTATTAAACCTGCATTTGCAGCTGTTGTCATTTACCTACTATGTGCGGTGTTCAGCCACACTATTACTTCATAAAGTGGCACATTCCACAACCTGTTGTTTTGGCAGATTGGCTTCAATGTAATCTGTTTTTAGACTAATGAGACAGTTTTAAGTTCTGAAATTTACAAAATGTTTTTATAGCACAATGACCTCTTATATATCAAAAGATCAAGGGAATTTTGATTTCTCAGTTCATGACACCTTTAACATTAGTTAATGCATTAGGTATCATGACTGAATAAAATTTTTATGGCATTTATTGATGTTGGAGCTTGAATTTACAATGAACAATAGTATATTTATAAAGTAACATTAAATTAACCTTGAGTAACTAAATAAATAATTATTCATTATTATTGTCCATTATGATGATAGGCTATCTAAAGTTGAACCTTATTGTAAAGTATTACTCCTAACTTTATCTATCTATCTATCTATCTAAAAAAGTATAAACAAAATATCACTTCTCTTTCTTGTTGATTGGCTAACATTAAGCAAGTTAATGAAGAGGCAACAAAAGAAATAAATTAATTGAATAACGACTATTCATAGTTGTAGGCATTATTTTCGATCTTAAAATGTGCACAGTGATGATACTTTTCCGTTCCAGTTCTTCATTACGGCTTTATATTTTTAAAACTGCAAAATCCTTATTTCTGTCAAATCCAGTACTGCTCATCACTGTTTCTATGTCTTTTCCTCAGTCTCAGGCCATCCAAAACGGAGTGTCTGAGGTTATGGAGGAGGAAAGCAACTTGAAGAAACGAAAAAGCGATCAACAAGGCAACCAGGTCTCTGAGACTGGTCAGGAGGTGGTGGAGAAGGTCAAAAAGCGACGGGGTCGTCCACCTGCCGAGAAACTGCCGCCCAACCCTCCCAAGCTCACAAAACAGATGAACACCATCGTAGACATGGTCATCAACTACAAGGACACGTCAGTAGATAAGCACACAGATTAATAGGTTGTTGTTGACTGTTTTTATTTCATGACATGATGTAAATCGTGACACTAAAACTTTGCCAGCAGTTGTCAGTTCATACTCTTTCCCTTTATTTTTGCATGTGTGCTTCATGTCAGATAGCACGATAACATGCATAACAGCTCTTTTTTGTATTTCTTCTTTAATATATCACTGTTCTACAGGTTGGGCCGACAGATCAGTAAAGGTTTCGTTCAGCTGCCCTCAAGAAAAGAGGTGCCAGAGTACTACGAGCTCATCCGCAAGCCAGTCGACTTCAGGAGGATCAGGGTGAACTATCAGCAAGTTTATTCATCATCCCATAATCCTGTCTGTCTTATTTTTTCTAAAATGTCCAATCCTCATCCTCTGCTTCCATTACCCCCATTCCACCAGACCTTTCTTCACTTTTTTTCCATTTCTTACTGTATATCCACACTGACATGCTCAAGAAATGTATTGATTTTGCTCTTGTCACACAGGTTTTTTTAATTGTTCTTATGTTCTTTTGAATCTTTCTTGGTTTTGTTTGTGCAGGAGAGAGTACGTAATCACAAATACAGGTGCATTGCAGACCTGGAAAAAGATATCATGCAGATGTGCCACAATGCTCAGACGTTTAATCTGGAAGGATCTCAGGTTTGCCTTAAGAACATTTTCTGCTCTTAAAAATACTTTGTAAAACATTTCAATTTTCAAAATTGAAAATTCCATGATCATTTTCTCACCCTCAGGTTGTTCCAAACCCTGTATGATTTTCTTCAGCTGAACACAGAAGAAGATATTTTGAAGAATGTTGGTAACCAAACAGCTGACTATAGCAACTGACTTCATAAAACATATGTTTATTCTTGATTTCTGTTGGGGTTTTTTTTTGTTTTTTTTTGCATACTATGGAAGTCAACGGCTACCGTCATCTCTTGGGTTTCCAACTTTTTTCAAAATATCTTCTTTTGTGCTAAACCGAAAAAACTTATACAGGTTTGGGAAAACCGAAGGGTGCTTAAATGATGACATAAATACAATTTTGGGGTGAACTGGCCCCCCTAATGGGTGTGATAAATGAGCCTGAATATTTTTGCAAGATAAAAAACTATTTGTATTAGTGAATATAGCGGATGAATTTTGTAGAGATTGTTAAATGTCTCTCTATATCTTAGATCTTTGAAGACTCGATTGTTTTGAAGTCTGTTTTTGAGAGTGCAAGACAGCGAATAGTGGAACTCAGTGAGGAAGACAATGATGCTGTTGGAAGCAGTGAAGCAGATGGTGGCCATCTTTTAAATCTAGAGAGTAAGTCAAAATGCATGCTTTGTTTTGTCCAGTTAGAGATGCAATAGCTTATATTTGGTGAAACCTAAAATACAATAAATGCAATAAAGACTATGACTCAAAACCTGTCAAATTATTAATGATAAAGTCTGTATTCTTTGTGTAGAGTGTAAATGTTTTTCACTTAAAAGCTCCTGTTTCAGAATCAACAAATCCCAAGCTGGATGAAAAAAAGGAGAAAAGTAAAACCGGTCCTAGTAATTCCAGTTCAAAGGAGGTCACAAACAGTGATGAAGACCTTGGCAAAGAATGTGAGAATAACACAAGAGGACTATTAAATTAGACCCCAGATGACAGTCTGATATAATGAGCATTGTATGCCATTTTAAGAACATTGTGTGGCCATTTCAGTCAGGTTTCCTTGATGTTTCGGTCAAGGATTTGCTCAGAATGTGATCTCTCATTATAATGGTTGCTTAAAACTCCTTTGTAAAACCTTTGTATTCTAAAAACAACATTGTTAATGCAGTGCTTCTGCAGTGATACATCTGAAATTGGCATTGTTTTCATGTATTTATAAAATGTAAATAAGTCATAAACCCAAAATAGATATAAAACATCGTGGTAAAAAAAAGGTCTGTAAGTTCGGACTGTCTGAAAACTTTTACTCTTTTTTTTTTTTTCCCCCAAGGATGGAAAAATGGTGGTATGACATATTATGATATTGTATGATCATGTAAACGGATGCACTCAATCTTTGAAGATGGTATAAGCTGTGCTAAATTTGCAAGCTATTATGTCTCTGTTTCAGAGAATTTTTAATCGGTGGTTTTTGTGACTATGAGCACTTTGTCATCCCCTCTTTGTACGTTTCCCTTTCCTTCATTAACTGTCAACATCTTTAAAAAAAAGAAAAGAAACATTTTTATCCAGCAGCTCTTTATCTTTCTTTAGTTGTCACGGGATCTTAACTATCTGTACATAGAGGAGTTGGGCATGATGGCAATGTATTCTTTGGTGACAGATCAGATACTGCCCTCAAAGAGAGGCACCTATTGATGATGCTGTCACGTTTGTGTGTTCAGTTTATGATGGATGGGAGAAGTGGTGTGTTTGTGGACAGATT
>JAFVLL020015074.1:0-71931 GCA_021397915.2 Tor tambroides | reverse complement strand
GAAGTTTCAGTCGTGTCTGACAACTGAATATGCTGGAGTTTGTTTTTGGATGAGCTAGGAGAATTTTTCTTGAAACCCTCCCAAACAACATGTGGATTTTTTGTTTTTGAAGGATTTCTGACTCTGAGACTCAACTATTTTCTGCAATTCTCCAGCAGTGGCCCTTGGAGTCTTTAGCCACTCAAACTCTCCTTTTCAGTGTGCATTAGGGCGATATAGACACACGTCCTCTTCCAGGCAGATTTGTAACATTTTCTGTTGATTGGAAATTCTTAATTATTGCCCTGATGATGGAAATGGAAATTTTCACTGCTCTAGCTTTTTTCTTAAAGTCACTTTCTAATTTGTGAAGCTCAATTATATTTTGCTGCACATCAGAAATATATTCTTTGGTTTTTCTCATTGTGGTGGATGATTAAGGGAATTTGGCCTTTGTTTTCTCTCCTATTTATATTCCTGTGAAACAGGAAGCCATGGCTGGATAATTTCATGTTCATAATCATGCTGGTGTGCTCAATTGTAAATATGAATGGGAATATATTTCACAGATATTTTACTCATAAGAATTTCTTGGGGTACCAATAATTGTGTCCAAAGTGTATTTGAGAAAAACATTTATTTCATAATAGGATTTTCCCCCATTTTTCAATTGTTTTAGTTCAATGAAAGGTTAGATTTTTGTGATTTTAAAAAAACAAACAAACAAAAAAAAACACAAAAAAACATCAAAAGGATTAATAATGCAGGTTTATTTTCACAGCCGCCTTTCATATTTACCAACAATTCTGACCACGTGTCTATCTTTCTACCTATCTTGGAAAGCACTTTAAAACATTTTGTTGTATTTATTCTTGATTTTATGTTAGATTTAACTTGAGTTTTCTCAAGTAATTTTTAAAACTGAAACTTTTACATATTTTTTTAATTTAAATTTTTTTTGTTTTGTTTGTCTCTGTTTTCTCCGTCAAGCTAGATGTACTGTTGTGTGTGTGTGTGTGTGTGTGTGTGTGTGTCTGTGTGTGCTACCTCAGACATCCAGTAACCTTTAAAAGAATGTGAGTGAAGGACAGGGTTGTCTGACCCTTCTCCTTCAGAGACCAAACACTGTGCTTCTCAGACATGTTCTTCCTCATTCATGAATTCTGACCCACACACACACACACACGGTTCACTCGACAATGAATGAAAACAAGCCTCTGAGCAGAATGGAATGGCAAAGACGTCAGTCTGTTTTCAGAAACAATACAAACCGCAGTGATGATGTCAGCAGGAGGCTTTCTCAGAGAGAACAGGAGTTTTAGAACATGATGCCATGACCCACTGAAACATGCATTAGTGGGGGGTCATGGGAAAGATGGCCCCTGGGCCCTGCTGCTCAGACACAGTAGGAGAAGGACAAACAATCTAGAGAGACCATGTTTGAGGAGGAGATCTCCGCTGCTTGTTTTGCTTCCACACCAATTGTTTAAAGTACAAATCAGCTTCTCATCCCATTTCAGCCAGAATCCTTTTCAAAAAGCTTAGCTTAAACACCAAGGTTTATTTGCAAGGTTGAGTGAATCCTCAATACCTGTTGACTTAAACGAAATTGCTTGTGGCAGAGCTGAGGGCTGATTTGTATATGGATTCTGCTTCAGCTTTTCCATAAAAGGCCAAAACAATCATGAATCACAGTAATAACGTCAAGTTATAGATGAAGAAATTCAGCAATCGATGCCTTGCTCAAAGGAACCATGGTGGGATCTTAGCAGCCCTCCAGTTAACTGGGTCACCCCTAACTGAGACCAAACTAATAACCTTTGTGTAAGCAGCCCACATTGTTATCCATTAGGCTTTCACAATCTATGCATGCCTGACATAGACGGAGCATGCAGCATAGACTACACAGTGGATATTAATCTTTTCTGTCACCCCTAATGCAAACGGCATTGTATTTGTTTAATGTATGTTTTTTTTTTTGTTTGTTTTTTTTGTTTTTTTGGGTATCGTTCAGGATGGTGCAGTGTAGACAGGAAAGTGGAGGGAGAAAGTGGGAGAGTGGGACCAAGACCAAGATAAAGGTTCAAATTGCTGACTGTTTGGTTAGCATCACACTGTAGTGTTTCTACATTGTTATACTCTGTACATTGATTTAGGATGCAAGATTAGATCATTTTAAAGGGATAGTTCACTTTGAAATTAAAATTTGATATCTATCAGCTTACCCCAAGGGCATCCAAGATGTAGGTGTCTTTTTTTCTTCAGTAGATCCAATTTTGATATTTTTAGGTCAAACCGTTCTAGTCTGTCAGTCATATAATGGCAGGTATTGGTCACTGGCTCTATAAGAGGGAAAAAGAAATCCAAATTAAACAATTCCCCATGGTAACTACACATTGATGGCCTAAGACACGAAACGAGCGCTTTGTGTGAGAAAACGAACAGTATTTATATTGTTTTTTACCTCTTGTACACAACCATGTCCAAGTGATCTGAGTGCGCGCAGCACGCATCTGGTGTGGGCTCTCCGGAGTACATGCTGAGTGCTTGTGCAGACTAAGCCAGAGCGCGCGCAAAACACGTCACACACCGGATGCGCGCTCTGGCTGTCTGCGCGCCGGAAAGCGCCGGAATTGATCTCTCGCGCCAGAGCGCGCGCACACACACGTCACACACCGATGCGTGCGCGCACTGATCACTTGACATGGTTGTGTACAAGAGGTAAAAACAATATAAATACTGTTCGTTTTCTCACACAAACCGCTCGTTTCGTGTCTTAGCCATCAATGTGTAGTTACGATGGGGAATTGTTTAATTTGGATTTCTTCTGTGCGTGTTCTTCCCTCTTATAGTTACAGTGACCTATACCTGCCATTATGACTGACAGACTAGAACGGTTTGACCTAAAAATATCAAAATTGGATCTACTGAAGAAAAAAAGACACCTACATCTTGGATGCCCTTGGGGTAAGCTGATAGATATCAAATTTTAATTTCAAAGTGAACTATCCCTTTAAGGTCTTTTGCCTTTGTAGGGCAGTATAGTTCTTACAATTTAATGTGATAGTTCACCCAAGATTGAAAATTCTGTCATTAATTACTCATCCTCATGTCGTTCCAAACATGCCCGTTTCTCGTAGCTTCATAAAATTAAGACTGAACCATTGTTGTCACATGCACATACAAAAGTACAACTTTTTTACATATTTTAACGATGTGCTTACTGCTTTTCTAGGCCTTGAACGTGGTAGTTGCGTTGCTGTCTATGCAGGGTCAGAAAACTCTCAGATTTCATCAAAAATATCTTAATTTGTGTTCTGAAGATGAATGAAGGTCTTACAAGTTTGGAACAACATTAGGGTGAGTAATTAATGACAGTATTTTCCTTTTTTAGTTATCTACTACATACTGTAGCCAGTAAATCCATTTACCTATTCACTAAAGTCAATTTATATTCACTTTCAACTCTTCATTTTTGCACAGTAATCACAGCCAAGTGTAAAAAAAACAAATCACTGTCCTTATAGCAGCAAAGTTTATGACAGAGCAAGGCTCAGCAGTGCCTCCTTAAACTCTTCTGAGCTTATGGTTTAACACAAACCTTGATGTAAGTAAATGAATAATTCCTAAATAAATCCACTTAAATTTGATATATGTGAGTATTTGTGTGTGATTGTACCTCCATGCTGACAAAGAAAGGTGTGGTTGGTGATGGGTCCGGGCTCAGTGAATGTGTTGAACTTGTTGAGCCATTCTCTGGAGATGTAGAACTGCAGCAGACTGGGCTCCTTTAAATTAGCCAGAGCAACAACCTTCTGTCTCTCTCTCACAGATTCTTCACTGCTCTTCCTGAAAGAGAAATGAGCATAAAATGGCATTCACTTTTGCTATCACTCCATGTCATAAAACAAATATCAGTATTAAAGACATTCTGGGAACAAATCCAAAAGAATTCTTGTATTTTGCTGGTGATTCATTATGGTGCACGGAAAGTCACGTGATGCCAACATGGCAGCTTCCATGAAGAGGCAACCCACTCCATGTAGAACATTGGTCTCAAACTCAATTCCTGGAGGGCCACAGCTCTGCACAGTTTAGCTCCAACCCTAATCAAACACACTTGATCCAGATAATCAAGCTCTTCAGGATCAGTAGAAACTTCCAAGCAGGTGTGAGTTGGAGCTGGTTGGAGCTAAACTCTGCAGGGCTGTGGCCCTCCAGGAATTGAGTTTGAGACCGCTGATGTAGAATAAAAAAGCTATTATTAGGCTACTGATATAACTGCAGTCCTCCGCTTATGTTAATGTTAGGTATGTAACGATGCACCATGAGCTGGTTGAAAATCAATAAAAATATGTGATGATTCAAATCGGTTGAGATGTTAAATGAATTGCGATACAGTTGGGAGTCTTTAGAAAAAGTTTTTAGGCATTTTCTTTTCATCATGCCTCTGTATAATGCATATTAAGGTAGTGTTTATAAGAGCAGTGCTGCTTTGTTTAAACCAAGGAAATCCTACATCTATAAATAAGAGCTGTTCCATAAGCACCACCTGCTGTCAGAGAGTGAATTTACATTTGCATCTTTTTATTTCGTGCAGATGTTTTATGTAGCAGCATTTCACAAAGCTAAAGTCAGAGCATAATGTTTTTGCATCAAATTTTTATACAATTTTATACAAATAATTATACAATCTAATTTAGATTAAAAACTGTTCATGCTGCATGTATGCAGCATCATTACTATTAGGGATGTTCATTTTGGTTATTTCTCCTAACCAACAACTGATGCTCGTTAACCGATCATTAAAATAAATCAAGATTATTTTAAATTAGAATTGAATTAAATTAGAAAGGATAAGTGTCTGTGACCCGTTAAAAATACTATAACCTTTGTTTTCTGGGGATTAATTTTACATGCGCAAAAAGCATCAAACAACAGAACATGAGGATTCACATGGTCATATCATATCACATTACGCACCTGCAGCACTTCTGCGAGTGGAGACTATATAGGCTATATTAAAAAAGACGTCTCCAATTAAGCGATTGAAGTGTTTAGTTGTTGGATGTAATAATGAATATAGCAGTCGTCATTAACTCCCGCTGAAGAGGCAGAGGATTAACGTTACTTTCGTTTTGAAGTGAATGCGCCAATCCCCGATCTACATATGTGTCTATGTTCGCGCGAATCATTCGTGATCCAGCTTTATCTACAGAAGAAGTGAGTATAAGGGTTTTTATGAATCTTTGCAAATCGCCTTTCCTAATAATGTGCTGCTAGTTAGCCAGTTCTGCAGCTGAAGTTTAGTACGCTCCATAGATATATATACCTAGATGCCTCATTATCGACTGTTTCTATGGGCCGCGATACATAAGCCATCCGCCATTTTTGGAACGGTCTGCGAATCTTTGAGCGCATTGAATGTGTGCGTCTACAACAGCAAGTTATATGCTTGTATATCTTTGAATATTCATTGATTATTATGGTGAATGCGAGATGGCTGGCGCGTCAACGTATCTGGAGCGGTTGAATAGGGAATCTACATATATCTATAGTCTGCTCGTCACTCCACGGAAGAGAGGGGTGGAGTCAGCAGAGCTCATTAGCATTTAAAGCACCATGGACTAGATCAGCGTGCTGAAAACAGAGCTGATTTTCACAGGGTAAAGAAGGTGTTTTTTTACACTACCATTGAGAAATTTTAACCAAAGTATGTTATGATTCTTTAGGGTCTTAATGAAAAGTCTATATCAACTTGTGTAAAATGGGCATCCGATGACCCCTTTATGAAAACGAAAGAAAAAACTTTGCAACAAGTAGCCTAGTATGCAGAGTTTCGCTTCATTTTTGTGCTGCGCAAAGGAAACGACAGAAAGCAGCATCCTATTTTTCTTTAGGCCTATTTTACAAAAGCACAAAGATTTGTTTGTGTTGAGAATGTACACAATTAAAAGCAAACCTTTTACAATTCCGATTATCTTCATGACTACAAGGAGTAGTTGCTTAACACAGTTAAGCTTTGCTACCTTGACAATAATGCAGCCTGTTCATTATCATAATAAAATAGTCAGTCAAACATAAGGAAAAAAGCACACTGCTCAGTTTAAATATTTAGTAAAATCTGTGCCGTTAAGCGTTATCACCGTACCACTGTGATGTTATGCAAAACATTTTGTTTTACGTGGATATTGGAACGCGAGTGAAGTACATAATATTTTGGCATTCAAATACATCGTGAATGTGGAAACATTTGATTTTGTCGAATGAGAGGCCCAACGTTGGTTTCAGTTTCATTTTAGCCTAAATGAATTTGGCTTGTCGTTTATATAGGTATAGCTTCTTATATTTTTAATTCTTGTTCTTTTCTAAATACTGTTAAATTGAAAGGATTTGTTGTGGAGTGAGGGGAACTAAAATAGCCTAGCTATGTTTATAGTGTTTATTATAATGTTTTAGGAATAGGCATTAGGCCTGTTTCTGAATGAAATAATAAAATGCAACTTACACGCAACTTATGTTTTTTTTTTCCCTACAAACTCAAAATTTTTTATACGCGTAGTGTATTTTAACCATGCAGCAAACCTTATAAAATATTTTGATAAATTAGGCCTACTGAAAAAATAAAATAATAATAAATGACTTTTTAAACCGTTTAACTGATTGTAATAATCGGTCAAAATTCTTACGGTCGATTAACGGTTAACTGGTTAAAATGAACATCCCTAATTATTATTCATTGTGTGTAAAACAGTTTAAAGGCATGACAGATCTTCTGTAGTATCTGTGTGAAAAAGAATATTGAAAAAAATATATAGGGCAGAACTTTGTTCTCTCTGTTGATTGGACTGAGGCAGATCTGAATGTATGTTTGAAACTGTAAGAAAAGGGCTGGGTTTAAGCAGACTAAATGATTGGGAAGAGTGATGGGAAAAATTAGCTATAACATCTTGAAAACTTCAAAAAAGCATGAATTTCCATTTCAACATAACTTTAATGAGGAAAAACATTACTGAGTGTGCTATTCACAACCATTACAAGGTCAAAAAAGAAGTGTACCTGTAAAAGAGAACATATGCTTCAGCGTTCTGCACTACTGTCTCGTGCACTTCTGTTACATACTGATCGTCAAACTCATACCACTGTCCATTGATCACATTCTGACAGTACGCTATGTAGTGACCACCTGTCGAACACAAAAAAACATTACTTCACTAAAATAAAACTACAAACAAAATAATGTCTTAATTCTCATCTGGGAAAAGCGCCAGTGATGAATGAATGCCAGTTCATATCTCAAAATCTCAAAGCTTCTGCTACAATTTATTTCGCAATATTACACAGAAGTAACTTACTCCCAGCAGTGCCGTGATGACAGATGACAGACAGTAGGTCGTAGGTAGTAATCTGAGATGGGCTCTCCTTAGCCAAGAAGGGCTTAAGATCCAAACACTCCAGTGGGAATGACACGTGGCTATTTATCTTGAATGAGTACATGACTTCATGCCTGAAACGCTTCAGGTGAATGCACAATATCTGAAAAGAAGATGACACACATTCAAACTCACTAGGAATACAAGTTGTGTTGAAAAGAGCAGTAAATGAGCAAACTTACACACTTACAAACATACTTACTTCTGGCAGACGCAGAACTTTACAATATTTCACACCATTTCTCAATCTGGGAAACAGGTAGAGTAAGTAAGCTCATGTTTCATCAACTAAACATGCAAACCACAGCTACAGCATGATTTTGGCTGTAAAACCATAAGTACTATTTAAATTAGACTATTAAATATTTACACAGGATACCAACCACAACATTTTTACATGTTGATCACACACATTTAAGGAATCTTACTTTTTACATCGCTCACAGCTGTACATGTTGTCTCCTGTTCGGCAGAAAAAAAAATAAACCTCAACCAAGGGTTGACAAGCAGTGGAAAAGGGAATATAAATTTTTTCCATCTTACCTATCTCACTCATATTGCACATTCAGAAATGTCAAACATGATGTGCTTACCTTTCAGCTCATCAGCAGCAAAGAAGGCCGCCAGGCAGTCCTCCAGTGTTACCATTGGGCCCCAAAACCAACTGGGAATACACGACACTACAAACCTGCATTAACATGTTTATATTAAAAGATCAGTGTCTGTTTTCAGGGCAATTACACTGGTGTGTTTACTAAAAGCTGAATATAAAACAATGTTCAAAAACTGACATTAAAGACTTTTGTTGAAAAAAAAAAAGTTATTTTACACATTCTATTCATCAATTAATCGTGAAAAAAAAAAGTTTTCCTCAAAAATATCGACCAATTAGAATAATAGAATGATTTCTGAAGGATCATGTGACACTGATCAGAGTAATAGTTGCTTGAAAATGTGTTTTTTACTGTATATTTGATTAGACAAACGTAACCTTAGTGATTTGGCAATCTTACCAAAGCCAAATTTTTTGAATTATAGTGAAATTTATTGTCAAAGCCCTATTTTGCTATTTCCGCATCTTGATCATTCTCTGCCACATCACTCTCTCTCTATACCTTCGTATAGATTCCATGATGTAGGAGATCCAGCCCTGGGTGGCATAGCCTTCTGTGCAGACACCAGCTTTAACAGGAGCACTCTGGTGGATGGAGGAATGGAGTTTGGCCAAATCCTCTTTACCCGGAATAGGCAAAGAGAGGTCCTGAAAGGTCTCCACAGTTGTTGAAACCTACAAAGGCAGATATTTTCTTTGAAACATTGCTCTTTCTGCAGTCTCACACATACCGTTCCCTTAAAATATATCCTTCTACGGTTACATAACATTTGGTTCATGTGATATGAACACATTGTGCAGCTATACATTGCAGTATGGTGCATGATGATCTTGCAGTTTTTAATGCATTTTTAAGTGTAATGAAAGTGATTTGATGCTTAGTGCCCTCTAGAGACAGAAAAACTCCTTGCATCCTTCCTCACCCTGTCACATGTCAAACACTGAACAAGACTCAGAATGGATCCGTCAAAAATATCTGAAATAACACTGCGGAAACGGGACTGCTTCTTCTTCTTGGTGCTTAGGAGCATCTGAGCTATAGGACAAACAATCATGACGGTTATTCAGTGCAAAGGAAAGTACAACTTTTTTAAACATCTATGCTGTATTTAGTTATATGAGAGAAGAAAACCTTTCTTGAACGTATAAGTGGGTCCAGCTCTGAGGGGGCTGGATCTTGGTGGGCTGCTGGAGAGTCTGGAGTGGAGTTCCTGCACACTGTGAGTGGGGCTACAGGGACGAGAGGATGAACAATGCATGGAGGCTTCATTATCAGGTTCTGCAATAAAAAGAGGGATCAGGAAATGAGAAGATTTATATATTTTTAAAGAATTATATTCCCATTCATAAACTACTAAACATGCACTACCTTTCAAAAGTCGGGAGCGAGTAAGATTAATACTTTTAAGCAGGAAAGATGCATTGAATTAAGTGACAGAAAAGACCAAGTTTCCATTTTAAATAATTGCTGATCTTTTGAGCTTTCTTTTCATTAAAGAATCTTAAAAAAGGACCATGGTTTCCACAAAAAACATTAAGCAGCATAAATGAAGGATTTTTTTATTTTCCGAGAGACACCGAAGACTGGAGTAATGGCTGCTGAAAATTCAGCTTTGCCATCACAAGAATACATTTAAAATAGAGAACAGATTCTAATAATTGTAAGAACATTTCACAACATTACTGGTTTTGCTGTATTTTTCCAGTCTTGGTAGAATTATTTCAAACACACACAAAAATCTAAAAGACCCCAAAATTTTGGTAGTGTAAAGCCCATTCACACCAAGAACGATAACTATAAAGATAACCAAGATATTAGCGTCCACACCAGCGTACAATATCATCTGTTTATTCTAAGCGCACGCTCATCTGCCGCTTTAAATTCTTGAGCTTGTTACAGCAGGATGGATTCTGATTGGCTGTCAATGTTTGTATCGTTCATCAGCTGGAAAAAAAATTGTTCTGGAAGTGATTCCAATGATATTGTTTCTCTTTGCCTTTCTCATTATAGCTGTAGTGTGGACTCTGCTATTGTTTAATATTGAGAACAATTTTTACAACTATATCTTTATCGTTATCGTCCTTGATGTGAATGGGCCTTAAGACTATAAGAACATCATACCTGTATTTCCTGGTGCCGGCACATGTGTGGTTGTAGTTGTTGCCTCTGTTTCTCTCTCTGCCTGTCCCTCTTGTGCAGCCGTGTCCACATCTGCATCCTCATCCATTTCCCGTGTCCTCTCTTCTCCTCTTCTCTCCTTCAGTCGCTCTTTCTCTGAGATTACTCCATTTCCTCTCACTGCCACACATTCATCTTGGATGAGCAGCTCGGCTTCTCCTCCTGCTCTCTCTCCATCTCCTCTCTCACTTCCTGATCCAGAGTCACACGACAGGAACTCATCCTCAGAGGGGCTTCGGTCTCCATCGACATGATTACGGCTGTCAAGGTTGTGGTCGGGCTCGACATCTGAGATTGCACCGCTGCAGTCGGTCAAAGGCTCCTTCAGCTCCTCATGAAGTTGGTCCATCAGACATCGCAAAAACTCCTGAGTGTCCTAAAAAAGACAGAAGCAAGGAGTCTGTACTTTACAAAAATACCATGGGGCTTATATGATAGTATTACAATCTGCATAATAATCTCCATATCAGTGTTGTTGTTACCGTTAACTTAAACTAAAATATTACAATTGTTTTGGTCAACTGAAAAAGCTGAAATAAAATATAATTGTTAGACAATATATGTACACTTAAAAAATGAAAATGAAAAATGTTACCTTAACAAATGATCTGAATAAAATCTTATATGTTTATGTTGAAGTACTAAAATTATTGAAAATACAACTGAAATAAAAAATAAAATTAAAACTAAAGATGACAAAAGCACCTAAAAAAAAAAATTAATAAATGTCAAAATAAAAGCCATTTTAAAATACGAATAGTATATAAATAATACTTAAATGACTTTATATACCTGTTGAGCATAGCCACGAAACATGGGGTTCACCAGTTTGATTCCATGAAACAGACTAGTGGGCACAACATAACTTGGCCTTGACAGAGTTAAAAAGAAACCAACAAAGAAAATTCAGAAAATTGGGACCAAGCTCAATAAGTTAGCTAGAACTGGCCAGGTCTAGGTTAACAGTTTGGCAAGTCAGTACTTGTTACCGTTTCTTGTGCCAGAGCTCAGAGATAAGCTTCTGATAGCATTTACACAACGCCGGCTTCTTATCCGTACGGACCAACCCACTGCAATCCAGGAAAAACTGAGTCAAAGGAGGACTGAAAAGAGAGAAAAATAGAAAGAAACAGGAAAAAAACGTCAATTTATGAGGCAGGATACACAGAACCGAACAAAACCCCAGTGAAATCAGTCAAGCTTCCAATTTGTGTTCTGTCTGAAGTTGTGAGCTCACCAATTGGAGAGGGCCTGCAGTGCAGCATTCATGTAACAGGAGTTCCCAATGTTCTTCATCCCTGTGAGACCTTTGGCATGTGGAACAGAATCTTAGCCGTTAAACATAACTACTGACAATGAGATCCAATTTAATTCAGCTTACTTCCATTATGCCTTCTCATTTTAAGAGAACAGAAAATGTAATTGACTGGTTATTTGTTCTTATAGACATTATTCAATCCGCTCCTTTAAAATGTTGCATAAGCAGGACATAATAATCATCTGTTAGTAAATATATAAGTTACGGAAAAGGTCATTTGAAAAATCCATACTGACTGACAACTGCTGTGAATATCTGGGGTCACTTAATTTTTAACACTTTAGCAGTGTTAAGGAATCAATGCTTGTACTCAGCAAGGATGCATAAATGTAGTTTCCACAAAAATGTTACAACATTGATAATAGTAAGAAATGTTTCATGACAGCCAAATCAGTTTCTTGAGTTTCAAATGTTTCTGAACACCAAATCAGAAAATTCAGCTTTGCCATTTAAGAAATAAATTGCATTTTACAATATATGTAAATTTTAAAAATGGTCATTGATTGTAATCATATTTCAAAATATTGCTGTTTTTGCTTAAATCTGTTTTTCAGTCAAATAAATGCAGCATAAGGAACTTATTTCAATCATTAAAAAATCTTTTTCTAGGTGGGTGTCCTCGCTATTTAGCCTTTAATAGAGGATTTGAAATACCGTGCAGTGTGTACTAGCTAGCCTGTTAACATAATTATACCTCTAGGTCTGAGCTCATCCTCCTCAGATTCTGAGCCATCCTCATCCGCCACTGCGATAGGCACTGCTTTTAATGGGTGACATGCTGTATGGGGAAGAGGATCCTTTGGGGATGAAAAAACATGAGAATTGTACTTCTTGTACTATATAATATGTGCTTTATAAATTATTGTCTAAATGACATCTTAAGACTGATATTAATAATGCAGGAGACACAGCCAACCTCAACCAGGAAGTACCATCTTAATCATGTTTACACAATCCTAAAAAGTACACATTTCTGTGAGATGTTTCAAATAATCTGATGACTTTACCTGTTCATGTGGTTTGCAGCGGTGGGCTAATGATACAGGAGTAACAGGCTTTGGTTCCAGAAACACCTCCCTCTCACAGACATAACACCACACCCTGAACGTGGTCAAGTTTACTGTCAGATTGTGTTTTTTGGTCTGGAAAAAAAGAAAAAAAAAATGCACACAAGTACAAAAGAACAAGAGAAACTGATATGGATAATAACTGAACAAAACGAATGCAAGAGAATGGATTGAATAACTGAATGAATAAGAATGTCACCTGTGCATGTATAGTACTGTGATCAGAATGAGATTCTCCGCAGCCTACATAAGGACAGTCACACTGTGGGGAAAGCAGGACAAAGAGAGTAATAATTATGGGGTTTTTTTTCTGGCCCTAAAAATGCATTCTACTTATCTAACATGTTTGCTAGGGAAAAGGCTCCTCACCTGTAGACATGCCCAGAGGTTGGGTCCACCTACTCCACATGACTGGCATGTGCCCTTGAGTAAAAACAATGAGATAAAATTCACTGTGCACCACTCACAACACATTTAAGACTTAAATATTAGAAAAAGCAATTCTAACCTTTGATTTCTGAATCAGTTCCTCCTTAGTAACTTCACCAATAGAGTCCAAGTGAGGACAAAGATCCCCGCTGTCAGTCATCTTGATTTTCACCTCACTCTATTACAATGCACAAAGAACACTTTGAGAACTACTGGTACAGCATCAATACAATAAACTTTGAAAAAATCGAAATTAAATCATCTACTCAGCCTCATGTTGTTTTAAAAATCTAATAACTTTCTCTTTTTCCTGTGGTGAACAAAAATAAATATTACCATTCACTTTAATTCTATGCAACATCTCATTTGTGTTCCACAGAAAAAAAAAAGAAAGTCACACGGGTTTGGAAAAACATCAGGGTGAGTAAATAATGACAGAATTTTCATTTTTTGTTGAACATGTACCTTCAAGTATAACCTTCTAATGTACTTACAGTCTCAGTATCAGCGTAAAGGAGAACATTTGCCATCACTGAATGCATTATTTTAAAAGTAAGGAAAGACGAAGTGTGGTATCTAGCATCGAGTAGCTCTGAGTCTGTGCCTGAAACTCTCAGGAGCCCAAAACTGCTGTTTCATGCGCCTAGCACGACTGAGAAAGACGCATTCACCCCGTATCACCTCGTCTATTGTTACAGTGAGGAAATGCACAGTAATGCATCATAAAGATGTATTAATCCGTCAATCTGTTTTTCCATAAGTAAAGTAGCTTAAACAGAAATCCGAAAAAAGGGGAAAACAATAATAATAACAATATGAATCGGCCTCACTATTCATCTGAATTTAAAGAATAATATCTCAAAACAAACGGTATCTTTCTGTGTCTGCAGTTCCTCTACGTGTCATCGTCAGCCACCTAAAAGCTGTTTAATATCACGATCTTACAGAACAAGCAGGCCATATTTCCACTCGGGCTGCAAGAGACTATTCATGCGCTGACTCGACATGATAGTATCTAAGCAAATAAACAGTGGCACTCCGCTTCAGCCGAAGGAAAGATAAGAACAAACATTTACCTGTCAGACAGAAACAAAAATAACGCTCATAGATGATCATTTTAGGCCAATCGATGGTATTTGTAACAGTGGTGGGCAGCAGTGCACTAATCAGCATCCATACTGAATACAGCATGAGTGTGCGTCACAGCTTTGACCAGAGCCAATGAACGCTTTCTGTTCTTTCATCTGATCAAAAACTATTTTTAATTTACTTAAACTTATACAGTTTACATGCTGCTTGATTTAGGAGTCGATGTTTTTATTGTTTTGTTATTATTTTTACTTCGTTTTTTTTCTTATTTGTCATATAAGTAGCTGATCTTGAACCAGCCATTTGTCGCTTTACACCATTAAACGCGTGAATGGAAAACAGAAGAGCTGACCTCAGATCAGCTGTTAAAACCGTAATTGTGATGTCAGCGGAAGTTTCGGGAAATGTGAGGAAAGCGGTCCGTCGATAAACACAGACCGCCGACGTTGCGTACAGACGTGTGAGGGTGTAAAATAAACATTAAATAATTCAACGCTTTTTCAAATCATGCCTCCAGGTAAGAATTTTAGGAGGAGGAAGGAGGAATCATCCGATGAGGAAGATGATGAGACAAAAGCCGTGGTCAGGTAGATATGTTTTTCACGTTAAGGCCAAATAGAGTAACCGAACATGTCTGTATTGAAAAGTATTTATGTAACGTTAAGTGTCAAATTCATGCAGAGGCCACATCCAGACGCCTGTTTATATTTGGGAATGTAATTAAATATGTTAAATTTAAACATGTTTTCTAAGGTCCAAACTGGATGAAGCCAAGGAGCTTCAAAGTCTACGAAAAAGGCAGCATGGAGTAAGGTTGGTCACATGTCTATTTAGAATTCTATTCATTTTTAGACGAATATAACATTCTTAAACGTTTTGTCTTATTTTTACAGCGTGTATTTTCCAAGTTTTAATTAATGTATATAATTAATAATTTTAATTAATGTATACATTCTGCTACTCCAGCATTGCTACGTTACTTGTAGGAGAGAAGCTTCCTTTGGAGGCTGAGCTTGAGGTATGTTTTTTTTTTAAAGCAAATTACATTTTGTATTACAATGAAGGTCTTGCAGTGTTACAGTAAATGTATGATTTAAGGGGTTAAATATTGTCACTTGTGCATTAGGACGACCCATTTAAACTGAAGACTGGAGGTGTTGTTGACATGAAAAAAGTGAAAGACAGAAATCGAGACATGTAAGTAATATAATGGAACCATGTTTGCTGTTTATTTTAAAGTTGATGTTTCTGTATTTTAAAAGTGAAATAATTAACATTTTATTTCCACTATAGGACAGCAGATGAAAATGACCTGAATCTTGGTACCTCCTTTTCTGCTGAGACTAACAGACGAGATGAAGATGCAGACATGTAAGTGCATATGTGTCCACGCAAACCATCTGTATTCTTCGTCTTTCCACATGATGCTTGTTTTTTTATTTATTTTTTTATTTAAATGTTTATATCCTCTCTCTCTCTTTGTATGCTTTTTCATTCAGGATGAAGTACATTGAGACTGAATTAAAGAAAAAGAAAGGCATGGTGGAGGCGGAAGAGCAGAAGGTGAAGGTGAAGAATCCAGAGGACCTTCTGTACGAGCTTCCAGAAAACATCCGTGTCAGTTCTGCCAAAAAGACTGAAGAGATGTTGTCCAATCAGATGCTGAGTGGAATTCCAGAGGTGGATCTGGGGATAGAGTAAGTAAAGACCAAAACTAATTTAAAGACATTTTCCTTTGCTCACATCTGAGATATTTCTTTATACTCCACCTAGCTATGGATGTCAGCTTCAAAACCTTTTTTACCTTTCTCATCAGTGCAAAAATAAAGAACATCATCAGTACAGAAGAAGCCAAAGCAAAGCTGCTTGCTGAGCAGAGGAATAAAAAGAAGGACAGCGGGACCTCCTTCGTTCCCACTAACATTGCTGTGAATTACGTCCAGCATAATCGCTGTAAGTGCACAAGTATATCTGAACTACCAGCACTTTGTATTTTAAGGTCATGTGCTTAGTGCTCATGAATCAAAAAGTTTTTCTCCATAATTAGATATTTTCTTCCCTAAAGGACAAAGATTAAGTCATTTTCTATATATTTTTTTTCTTCAAGTCTATCATGAGGATGTAAACGCCCCCCAGAGACGACACAGAGAAGAACCCAAAGCCAGGCCACTACGAGTAGGAGACACTGAGAAGCCATTACCTGAGAGTAAGATCATAATATCTTATTTCGCTAAAATTAACACATAGAACTGCATTTGTTGGATTTATATTAATGTTTACACCGCTTCTCATTCTCCAGCTTCACCACCCAATTTCCGCAAGAGACCGAATAATGAGAAGGCCACAGATGACTACCACTATGAGAAATTCAAGAAGATGAACCGACGATACTAATCCTCCTTCTTCGCTACTCAGTCACCTAGTTGGACACTTTTTATTTTCCTGTAAAATGAGATGTAAATATTTTTTACTGCATTTAAAAATGTGTTCATAACTTGCATGCAGTCATAAACATTTTACAATAAAACTCCCCCCAAAACATTGGTCATCTTTGCAAACTTTATAAATTAAAAGAACATTTTGTTTTCATCATAATGTACTGTGCTTCTTAATGCATTATAATGTGCGTTGCAGTCTGTTCAACAGAATTGATTTATCACTTTATATTAATGAAACTTCTTTGTTTTATTAAAGGCTATTTTTATTCTATAGACTTTGCTAATGAAATAAAGTAATATTATAATCTCTATTAGAGTTACAACATTTCCTTTCCTCTTAGTTTTTGCTTGGTTGTCTTTTAGCTACCTAAAATGGAAAGGTTGTCCTAAGGTAGCACAGCAATAAAAATATATACATGTAAATGAATAAAAAAAAGAGAGAACAGTTCCTTGGCAGTCACATTGTGAAGAGCATTACAGTACACATATACTACAAAACATACAATGAAATTAACAGTGTAGTTTGTTACTTAAATAGAGGAGCTAGATTTACTCCAAACGTACAGCATACAGCATGTTTACAGAAAAGTCTCCTTTTCTTTTAGCATCCACTTGCTTAAAGTTGTTAAATTACCTAATTTGTAGAACAGTAATGAAAGTATAGCATAGTTGTAATTTTACTCCCGAGACATTAAATTAAGCCAATAAACAGACACAAAGACAAACACTTCATTATTCCAATGTAGCAAGTTTTGAAATACTATTAATAGAAATGTTCTCAGCATTAATTCAGTGTCATTTTTGCAGGACAAAATCACATCATCAATTCAAGTAGTTGACTAGATTTGCAGTCTGCAGCTGGAGGTTTAAGATTGAGCTTCTTATATTTTTTACAAATTGCTAAACTGTGTAATCTAACTGGTCCATGAAGGAAGCTACCAGTATTTCACTGCTGCTCACTAGTGCTGCTGCCGTGGCTGTTTAGGTGACGCTGCATGGACTCCTGGGACCCCATGTTGTCTGAATCCTCTGGGTTGGCACACGAGGGGTCAGAGCTCGTCTCAGGGGACCCCCAACTGTCCTGCCGATGAAAGGCCTCACAAAGTGGCAACTCAACACCATCCCACTGTCCACAGCTAGAAATGTTATACACACACACACACACGTTACACACAAACTAACATTTCTTCTGTCCACTTCTGCCTAAAAACACCCAAAAATCCATTAGGAGTATGTATGAATAATGTTGAACATTCATTCACTCATTACAAAACAAACTCACACAACATATGAAGGAACTGGGAAAGAAAGCACAAGCAGGGAAAGGAAGTTGTGAAAAGCATTGCTACTGACGTGACTGGAACAGGTGTGGTCACATGACATTACTCTTCTGTTTGCTGTCTTTCTGTACATTGAACAGATCAGTGTAGAGTCTAATAATAAAACTGCTCAACAGATGAAAAGCAAAAGGCTGTAAGCAGCAGAGAATTTAGATTATGCACTCAGCAGAGGCAGAAAATAAATTCCAAATCAGAGGTGAGCAAATAATAGATCAGACACTAAATGCGCTCTATTTTATCTCTGGTTTATTTATGAAATTTGAAACAACCAGTTGGTTTGTGAAAAAACTGACAAATATTCTGACACATTTTGAACAGGTACTAATGTGACCAACACTGTTTCTACTTAAAATGTCACCACAAAGAAACACAGTGTAGTGCAATTTCAAACACTTCATAAATGATAAATATTACATTTTAAACACGCCACATATGCCACTGAAAGCTAAATATTTTCCCAGTTTACACAAACTTTGATTAGTTTAACAGAGAGAGAGAAAAAAAATCACTGCATTTATGAATATATAAATTGATTTTTTGAGTTTCTTGAATGATTTTCTTCCACTAAGCTAATTAATGATTCTTTTAAAGTAATTTTACAATACACACAGCACCCTACATTCTTTTTTTACAAATTCTAAAGTGCTTTGAATTTTGCAGCTCATAATTGAGCATTGCCATCCAAAATTAATGTGCTAAGCCCAATACCAATTTTAGATTCACATGTACATTTTTCTTAAAAAATGCAAAAATTTATCAAATTATTTCCATAATGTCTCTTCTCAAATAACTATTCATGTTTATAATGGTGTGCTTCAAAGACAGCTTGAATTGATTTAAAATCTCTGAATATCATACTAATCTCTATAAAAATTAAACCCAAACAGCACCACTAATATGACCAAATGCACATCCTGATTGCAAGTAAATCTTCTAAAACACAATCATTTAAGGCACCCGGAGAGGAAATATTCACATGCACTTATATTTGTATAACAGATGGGGTTTCTTGTGCAAAATCAGTTATACTGAAAGTGCTTGATAATGTCTTTGGTGTGACTACAATATGAATGGATATGACAATATGGATGGATATATGGATTTTGTTATATGTTTGCTATATTAGAAGCATAGCAGAAAAAGATATATCTGGCTTGTTATAATTAAGACAAGCGGAATAAAGCTCAAGGGCCATACAGTATCTAAATTTTCTTACTATGTGACTAAACTGGGTCAAAGGAGAATGTACTCTTTCATTAGTTATTGTCTTACCTGCAAGAATGAACACTCTTATTAAGGCACAATGGTATGACATGACTGTGTAAGGAGGACCAAAATGGGATGGTGTAATTCAAACAAACAGCAAACCAACATGGTTAGCACATGATATTTTAGTAAAATGAAAACCGGTCGGAGCCTATAATTGTTTGTGCAAGTTAAAAATACCTTTAGCTCCATAAATCACCCTGTGTTATGCTCTTATGATGCACATATGCATCACATTTATAGTGTTGGTAAGCAAGGGAAGGCAGAGGTGACTGCACACGTTTGGGATCACTGGTCTATTTGTACCTGGAGGAGTAATACTCTTCCTCGAGCTCATACAGGTCGATGGCAATCTCATCACGCAGGGAGATCAGCTTCTTGTCGCACTCTTCCTGCAGCGTGCGCAGCTGCTGGTTGCGGAGACTGATGGCCTCGTTGACAGAGGGGAAGTCATTCAGGATGAGGAACTGCTTCAGGTCTGAGACGAGCTTCATGAGAGACTCTCCTGCACGTACCTAAGACACATTAAACATGGAAATGTCATCCAAGTCTAATATGTCTATTCATTATCGGACTATCACTGTAGATCTTACAATGTTGGCAGCTCGCACGTGCATTTCATAGTGATCTTGCTCAGCTTGCGTCGCCCTGGAAACCTGAGTCTCATCTTCCACCTGATAGATGAGATGACCAGATTATCGTCCTTGTAAACTTATATTGCTAATGAATGTCACATAGTCATAGCAAAGTGCACACTAACATACCTTTGCTGTTTTGATTATTTCGGTGAAATTGTCTAGAATTGACCTGATGTCATCTTTAAGTCTCTTATTGTAGTTCTGCAGAAGAGTTTCTTTGCTTTGTGGAAGTACTCTCTGTGTGGCCATAACAGCGCTCTTCAGTCACACTTGACTCAGTGCTAAAGGATCAGAAACAAGACTTTATTTATAGAACTGCAATTAGTTTTCACACTAACAGCAACTAAATACGTATAATAAACAACCATTGATACATTTCCATAACCTAACTGCAGCCACAGGCTTTTTCTTTGTATAAGGTTTCGACTAATACTGATTGATTCTTTATAGTGTATAGTAGTTAGCAGTAACTAATCCTAGACAGCTTTTAACTTTTGTAAACCCCGTTTTTATTTTCATATTTATAAGGTCAGTTACATTGGACAAATGTAGCTTGTGATGGCGACGCAGGTTTCTTTAGTAACCGCCTGTGAAAATGTCTATTTTACGAAACGTATAAAAGCGAAAACAAGAATAAAACACAAGTTAATGCGTTTGCCGACAACATTCGACATTTTGCTTTTCTCTCAGACGCTAAAACTAAACTAAACAGCGCGTGCGGGTTTCTGTTACTATACACCACACATGACTTATTAACGAAGTAAAAACTTTGTTGTTACTATAATTTAAAAGTAAGTTAATTAAACTCGCTACTCACAGCAAGCATTCTTTGAATATATCTTCAAATAAACATGAGCCTCTTTTGTTCTGTCGCGTACAGATGATGTCATTACCAAATGTCGCGGTAGTTATATTTCCCACAATCCCTTTCTTCTTCCTTTCCGTCTGAACCAACATGGTGAGTGTTCGATGGTTTTGACTGGGAAGCCTTCACTTTTTTAAAATCCTTAAGCATCCTGTTTTGTAATGTGTTCTAGGACTCATAAAATATCGGTTATGGAAAATAAAGCACCAACGCTTGCTCTCTGAATGAAAATTGCAAACATTTTAAGTATTTAGATGAAGAATTGAGAGAACTTTTGTGAGCTGTGTAGTGTCCGCTTGCTGTCAGCGCTGACGCCTCGAGATGAGGCGACGTTAGACCGTAAGCCGTTAAATGTTATTACCCGTGGTTTTAATACGAACTCCTTTGACTATATATTTTTGATATCATGTTTATTATTACCATGGGTTCCAACGCGAATGCTAACCTGTTAGCGGGCTTGTTTGTAGGCCAAAATGAATTGGACTGAACCCACTGGTGCTTACTAAACACATAAGTGCTGCTGTGTAATACACTATTGCACACCTGTCATTTAAATAACTAATTATAATTACTGAAAATGTGATGTTGAGTAAGCTTGTATCCCTGAGATGCTAAGTTGGTTAAGTTGCTCCAACGCATGTCACACCATAAGTTAGCGTATTTTGACTAGTTGGTTTTTTTGGTTTTTGCAGTGATGTCTTGAATTTCTTCACCTGAACTTTTTTGTAGAAGACATCTTTTCAAAACAGCATTAGCCAAAAAAAAAAGGTATTTCTGTTGAACTTTCTGCTTTTTTTGGATGATGGACTCATGAAGTATTGTTGTGCATCTCTCCACAGCCTAAGGGAAAAAAGGCTAAGGGGAAGAAGGTGGCACCAGCCCCTTCAGTGGCCAAGAAGCATGAGGCCAAGAAAGTCGTGAATCCCCTGTTTGAGAAGAGGCCCAAGAACTTTGGCATTGGTGAGTAGCAACCGGACCACAGATGAGATTGAGTCCTCAGTTATTTAAAATGTAACTGTCAAATAAGTGCAAATGATGTTACGAATATTTGCTATCTTAACAGCATTGCAGACAATCTTCCACCAAGATCGCTGATGCACGTTTTA
Organism: Tor tambroides; assembly: GCA_021397915.2. Taxonomy (NCBI): domain Eukaryota; kingdom Metazoa; phylum Chordata; class Actinopteri; order Cypriniformes; family Cyprinidae; genus Tor; species Tor tambroides. The sequence goes on along the minus strand of JAFVLL020015074.1, from coordinate 50,171 downwards.
TGTCTGGAAACCAACTTGCAGTTTGTTGACCCTAATTGCACTTTAAAGTCATGCACTTTAATCTCCAGGTCAGGACATCCAGCCGAAGAGGGATCTGACCCGATTCGTGAAATGGCCACGTTACGTCCGGCTGCAGCGCCAGCGGGCCATTCTCTACAAACGTCTGAAGGTTCCCCCTGCGATCAACCAGTTTACCCAGGCTCTGGACCGCCAGACCGGTGAGTTATTCACTCGAATGGAGTCTCTTTTGACTTGCTGGTGCTGCTCGTACAACAATGCTTGTAGAGGTCAACCGATAATGGATTTTATCGATAGTGAGTTTTAAATCAATAACGTGAACAAATTTGCTTGATGTAATTTAGAAAATTAACAATAATGACTTGAACATGACTATCGTATTGATTAACTTTTTTTAGCTGATAATTTCTCAAAGCTATCAGTGCTGATTAATTGTTGAAAATAATATATCGGTTGACCTCTAAATGCTGTTTAGACTTTTGTGAATGTGCAGATGATGTGAAAGAATATTTGCTATCTGAATAGTCGATGCGGACAATTTCCACCAAGATCACTGATGCACTTGTATATTATTTCTGTTTAATTCAGCTTGGATTGTACTGTAAAATTAATAATGGCTTAAGTTTTCACCAGAATGCTAACTTTGAGGTCCTGGCATTGGTGTTGGAATTATGGTTGTTGAAGAGCTAATTTGGGGTATGTTACACTTTTAACACTTTGAAATCTTTCTGAAGCTACCCAGCTGTTCAAGCTGGCCCACAAGTACAGGCCCGAGACCAAGCAGGAGAAGAAACAGAGACTGCTGGCTCGTGCTGAACAGAAGGCTGCTGGAAAGGGCGACGTGCCCACCAAGAGACCACCAGTCCTCCGCGCAGGTGGGTGTTTTTTTTTTTTTTTTTAGAGTGTCTCTTCCTTGTGAAGACACCCTTCCGGAGTTACAAGTTGCATTCTCCATTGTTCTCAACCTTTTTGACTCTCAGGCCCATCTTTTGTCCAAGACAATATTTGATGACCCTCCTATTTTTCGTTTGATTTGGAAACTTGTCTAGACATGTCAACACTTGTTTCTTCTCAGGTGTGAACACAGTAACCACACTTGTGGAGAGCAAGAAGGCACAGCTGGTCATTATTGCTCACGATGTGGATCCCATTGAGGTGAGTTTTTCTACAGGGTATAGACATCTTGTCATAAATCTTGTTGTGGTTGTCTGCAATGATGTCTTGAATTTCTTCACCTGAATTCAAACTGAAGATCAAAAATACGAGCTTTTTAACCCTGAGCAACAACCACTTACAGGAGCAATTCTGTAACTATTTTCAGAATTTTCTGCTTTGGTTTGTGTAGTTTGATCAGATGGCTGAATGTGGCGATGGATGTCTATATATAATTGATTTTAATTTGGTTCATTTGTAGCTGGTGGTGTTCTTGCCTGCTCTGTGCCGTAAGATGGGTGTCCCATACTGCATCGTCAAGGGCAAGGCCAGACTGGGCAGACTGGTGCACAGAAAGACCTGCACTTCTGTTGCCTTCACACAGACCAACCCGTGAGTAAAATGCACACTCCTGTTTCACTTTCCTGCGCTGCACATCCTGAGGCTATGATGTCTGAATTTCTTCAACTGAACAACCATGTGGTTTCAAATGAGCTTTTTAACCCTGAGCAAAATGATTTGCAGTTTATGGTTTCATGATTTGGGCATTACAGACAAGACATTTGTTTAATATTGTTTTTGTTCACCCATCTTCAGCGAAGACAAAGCAGCTCTTGCTAAGCTGGTGGAGGCCATCAAGACCAACTACAATGACAGATATGAGGAGGTCAGTTTATTGGCTGTACTGCTGATCAGTTCACAATTTGATGACATTTTCAGTTAGCCTAATGTTTATACATTCTCCTAATTGATGTCTTAATGTAATTCTAATGTTTGTTTTTCCCATTTCAATTCTCTCTTCAGATCCGTCGTCACTGGGGAGGCAATGTCCTGGGTCCCAAGTCAACTGCTCGCATTGCTAAACTTGAGAAGGCAAAGGCCAAGGAGCTGGCTACAAAACTGGGTTGAGTTTCTGTCTTGTTAAATAAATAAAAATGATCCCACAAAGTGGCTGGAGCTTGACTGGTTCTTTTTAATGTTGTTTTTTTTTGTTTTAAGTATAAGCCAATACATGCAATTGGAAAATAGATTTCTAAACATTTACAGAATTGTTTGAGTGAGAACAGTTTTAAGAGAGACTGTCAGTAGTTAATGAAACCATTGGCAGGGGTTCTAAAACACTTTGACATTTTTCCAACGCAATATTCAGAAGCCCCTACATATTGGTTTAGATATTTCTTATGGTATTTCTACATGTTTTAAAACCAACAAAACTGTTTTAACCCATTTATTTTGTGCTCCTTTAAGATGTGAGGTTCTAATCTGGCCTCCTGTGTATTTTTCATTAAACATTTGAGGGCGGTTAAAAAAAAAGAAGTGATTTTAGTTTAATTTTGTTTTTATTTTATTTCTTAACACATTTCATTCTGTGGCCTCCTGATTGAGAACCCTTGTTCTAGAGGCTAGATTTCCCTTCACAGCCTTAGTATCCAAGTAATGCATTAAAGTAATACACATGCACAAACATTTTAATTATTGTTTTGAACAAATCCATGTTTTTATTAACAGTACTGAGTTAAACGTAAGATTCTAAATATTCCGTAAGGGCAAAGTGCTGAATACATCTCATAAAGCAATGCGCTTAATGAATTTTGCGTACCACATGTAGGAGGTAGCAGCACATAATCCATACCTAAAAGAAAAAAAGAACAGTTAACCTCCAAAGTTATCTTTAAGGTTACAATCAAACAGTTAATTTTTCAGTTTTTAAAGCAACCTTTTCTTTTTTAGTTCAATAGTAAATGCACTGTAAATAATAAAAACAGATTCTGTGTTAAGGCATGAAAATAGAGTAGCAAAATGTGTTTTATTAAACAAACCATGTGATGACATATTGCATGTGTTCGTTCCTCAAGGTCACTCTTGTCTGCCCTCCTATTGGCCCACCAGGTATTGTGCTGTCTGTATGGGGGAAAAAAAAGATTATCAGATTTGTGCACTTTTCTGATCAAAACCTTTTATAGGTTTGTACATCATATAGTCACCAAACATTAGTTTCTGTGGCTCAGTGGTAATGCATTGCGTTAGCAGCGCAAAAGGTCGTGGGTTCAATTCCCAGGGAACACACATACTGATAAAAAAAAAAAAAATGTATAGCCTGAATGCACTGTAAGTTGCTTTGAATAAAAGTGTCTGCTAAATATGTAAATGTAGTATTAAGAGCATTTCTAACCAAACACAGCATCAATGAAGATTTCCTCAGCACCAGTGACCTTCGCCATGGCCTCCAGGTCACGATAGTGCCACCTATTTGCTTCCACATTATTTTGAGGGACAAATGGCTTCCTCTGCTCAGTTAAACGCATCACACCAACAAGATCCACATCTTTAGTCACCTTTTAGAAAATATAAACACCTCTTTAACATTTAGAAAGATTAAGAAAATGAATAAAGATTGTCTGTTGATAATATGTTTACGCCTGGATTTGATTCAAAAGAGATTAGGAAAATGGTATTACCTGCCCCTTCATTCTGGTTTCTGGTCTGATCTTATCTTTTGGTACATAACCTCTGTTCACCAAGATAGTGATCCTAAAAATTTGATCCAGAAACCCATATCAGAGTGCAAAGCAAGTGTATGGAATTAAGTGTATGGAATTCAAATTGTGTGTTTGTACCCCAGATCAGTACAGTAGAATGGTGTAATGACATTAGCTCCACTCTCCCCGCTGGAGGAAATCCTGCCTGCCTCCCGGGCCTCTCTCTCAGGGTCCACAGGGGAGCGGGGCAGGACATACAGCTCTTTAGAGTGGTCGAAGTGTCCTCGCACCTTAACTCGCCTGTACTCCAGCTGCTTAATTTCCATAGGACTGTAACACACAGATTACATCACCATTTCATCAAAATGTGTAATCTTAGAAATACTAGAGATTATGGCACATGGATTTGGAAAGAGGCTCACTCTACAGGCAGTGGGATAGGCTCTGAAGTCGTCAGGCTCTGAAGTTCACGGATCAGCTCCAACTTCCACTTTCTGCGTTTCAACTATAAAATCAAATGGAAGGTTTTTCACAAACAGCTAACTGCTGTTTTATTTATGGTTTTTATCAGACAAACACCAAGCTAATGCTTTTACCTGCCATGTTCCAAGACAAAAGGTTGTGGCAGGTATCAACAAGAGAAGCCACTTCAGGAAGGAGTCTTCTCCTTTTTCAGTTCCTGCAACAGTGGAACTTGACCGCTGGCCATACCTGGCTAGGTTACCTATAGAAAAAAAAACATTTTAACACTTTAAAAAGTCACATCAGGCTGTGCAAGCTGTTCAAGCATAATGCCTGAAAGAAAGACAGCTATATTTCAGTCACTAGTCTATTAGAAACTCACTCTGTTAACCTATTTATTTTATACTACTATTAAAAAGTTTGGGGTCAGCATTTATTATTATTATTATTAAAGAAATTAATCATTTTATTCCACATGGATGCAGTGGTAACAATCTACCATTGATGTTATGTTGATTATAATAACAAGAAATGTTACTTGAGCACCAAAATCAGCATATTAGAATGATTTCCGAATGACTGTGACACTGAAAATTGGAGAAATGGCTGCCGAAAATTCAGCTTTGATACTACATGATTGAATTACATTAAAATTAAATATATCTTTAGTTAAAAAAAAGTATTTTAATAATATTCCTCATTGTTACAGTCTACTATATTTTGATTAAACAAATGCAGCCCTGGTGAGCATAAGAGACTTATTGCCAACCATTTTTGAATGGTTGTGTAGTCAGTTTAGTCAATAATCAAGAATATGGTAATGAGCAAGCTAAAGACAATTACACCGGAGTACTGGAGCATCCTGTCGTCTGAATACACCCTGTCGTGTCACAAATAGGGTCCTCTTTGGTGAGATGAGATTCTGAGAAAAGAACAAATCAAATACACTTAAGCCAGGGGTGTCAAACTCAGTTCCTGGAGGGCCGCAGCCCTGCAGAGTTTAGTTCCAACCCTGCTCCAACATGCATACCATGTAGTTTTCAAATAAGCCTCAATGACTTGATTAGCTGGATCAGGTGTGTTTAATTAGGGTTGCATCTAAACTGTGCAGGGCTGTGGCCCTCCAGGAACTGAGTTTGACACCCCTGAGTCTTAAGCTGTCAAGAGTGAGTGTTTGACAACAAACATTCTGATAAAAAATAAACTTTATTTTAATGACAAACTGCTTTATGAGGGGGAAAAAATGAAAATGAACTTACATAGCCTCGGGTTGTCTTAGATGCGCTATTAGAGAACATCAGCATTAATCTGAAACTACTCATGTTCGCTGAAATTGTTACAATCTAAACAGCAACTAACTGTCAGGTCGACTACATAATATGCCTTGTGCTTTCGGGGGAATGTTTTCAATGTAACCATTTCCGGGGATTCCGAACCATCCTGCGCATGCGCAAGATCATACACACGTGGGGCATGCTTCTGAATTTGTATTTGGTGAAGTTATAAGGGCTATTGTATGTAGTGTACATTTCAAGGATTTTACCTGAATGAGTTTGTAATTTCTAAGGAGGTACACAAATCCCTTTAAACCCTTCTCAGCTGATGAAACACATCACAGCAGTTTCGACTGACGTTTTTGATTGAGCGAGGTAAATATTCCGAACAAGTCAAACGATTCATGACTTATTAAATGTATTAATTGACGTATTTGTTATTGTTGTCATAAAATACTGCATAGGTTTCACATCACTCTGACTTTGCTAAAATCGTTATATTTTGTTTTGAGCTGTTTAGTGATGACATCTGCATCAAATGTCTGTATTTATTAATTTATTGTTAGTTTATTTTTAATAGGAAACATGGCCAGCCTTGCTGCGAAGTATGATTACCTAGAAAAGCTGACCCGTAAAGTATGCGTGTCTCACAACCAGGAGCCAAAGAAAAGACCCTATGGTAAAGTTCTGAATTGTTAATTGCATATTAATTAATTAGTAAATACTGAACAGACACCTGCAGCAGTTATGCCATTTTTATTGCTGGTTTATTTATTCATTCAAAGTTTGTATTTTCAAAGTCAGTAGTTAAAAAACTTAATTATTTAATTATAATGAATAAAGTTTTATTCATTCCACTTTTAGTTCCATTCCGAGGCAGTGGGGCAAATGATGGTGCTCCTCCAACGAAGAAAAAGAACAAACAAAAGCCAAAAAAAGGCAATAACATGAGTGCGAACAAAACTAAACCAGTCCCAAAGACCGCTCAGCCTGCCGCACCTCCAGCTCAGAGAAAAACTGTCCAGAATGGGATTTCAGTGACACAAAAGAAGCCTGAGGGTAAAAAGTAGTTTGTAAAGAGAGATTAGTAGTTCATGCAGTATGCTTTATTCCTGTTGAATAAAATGCTATTGCATTTTTACTGATTCATTCCTATTAGGTGGAACATCACAAGAATTTGATGCTGTAGACATTCTTCGTCAGAGACTTCACCAGAAGATTGAGGAATCTCGAGGACAGGTACATGCTCAAGTTGGACTAAAATATTGAAATTGGCTAAAATGTTATCTCGGTTGAAGGATTGTTAAATGTTTGAATGTTAATATGCTGAATCACTTGACTTCAAGGGATAGTTCACTCAAAAACAAAACTTCTGTCATTACCTTATGATGTTCTGCGGAACACAAAAGAAGATATTTTGAAGAATGTGGTTAACCGAAGAGTTTCTGGTTCCCATTGACTTCCAAATAATTTTTTTCATACTATGGAAGTCAGTGGATACCAACGACAGTTTGTTTGGCCTCATTCTTTAGAATATCTTTTTTGTGTGTGTGTGTTCAACAGAATAACAAAACTCATACAGGTTGAGGGTGAGTAAATGATAACAGAATTTTCTTTTTTGGATGAACTATCCCTTTAAAAATGCCATGTTTAATTGTATGGGTCAGAGAAATTAATTGCTCATAAATGCTAAATTGTTACTGTTTTGCTGTAAAAACAAGATAAAGTAAAAGTGAAATTTGTTATATCATTCCTTTAAGAAGTTTTAAGCCAAGCCTTTATGTCTGTTTTTTCCAGGGCCCTCCTAAAGATCCCTCCTCTGAGGAGGTAAAGAAGAAACGAGAGAGACGAAAACAAGAAAGGGAGCGTCGGAAGAGGAAAAGAAAAGAGTTTCGAATGAAAAAGCTAGCAGATGCTGCAGCTTTGCAGGCAGGAGAAGAGGACAAAGAGACAGCAAATCACCAACCACAAGCCACTTCTACATCGAGCGCTCCTACCAAAAAGGAGCAGAGCTTCATAGTCTTCAACAAGATGGAGGTCGGAGAAGACTATGTGGACAAAGGGACGAAGCTGGTGGAGAAAAAAAAGAAAAGGAAAGTGAAAGGAACACTGACTCCGCTCACTGGCAAGAACTACAAACAGCTTTTAACACGCATTGAGGCGAGGAAAGCTCACCTGGAGCAGCTTAGAGAGAAGGATGAAGGGAAAGCAATAAAAGAGGAAGAGAAGATGAGGTGGACCAATGTTCTATACAAAGCTGAAGGCATGAAAATCAAAGACAACGAGGAACTCTTGTGTGCATCATTGAAGAAGAAGGAGAAAAGGAAGGCTCAGAAAATAAAGAAGTGGACACAGAGGAGCCAGCTAGTCGTGGAGAAGATGCAAAAGAGGCAAGACAAGCGGAGAAGGAATATTAAGAAACGCAAGGATGCCAAGATGGAGAAACGTAAACAGAAGGCAAGGAAAAAGGGTTGTGTACTGCCTGAGGATCTCAAGAAGGCCAGCTTATAGGCAGAAAGGATGAAAAAAGTGAGATTTGGTAAAAGGTGGAAAGGATAATGCTCTTGAGGACTTCACCATGTGTTTAGGACTGAAAGAGACTGAAAAAAAAAATTTCCACAAAATTTCATTGGGATGAATTGTTTTCACTGATGAATTGTTGTCACTTTTAAGATGTTGACTTTATAAAGAACATATTTTGTGTCCACATTTTGTGTTTTTATTCTGTCAAGCCAAGGTTGGACATTTATCTACATTCCAGCATTTTGCAGACACTTTTATCCAAAGTGACTTACAATAGATGTACATAACCAATTTGTCACAGAGCCAGCAATATTCATGGAGTACTATAAAAGCTATACAAATTACAAGGTATACTGTCAATTAGCATTAGCAGTCACTGGCCACTGCCCATAGCGGAAGTACTTTTACAAAAATAAAGAGTGCTGCCCGGTGCTGCCTCGAGGAGGAGCTCTGCTCGCATTTTCATTGGTTCAGACTGAGGAAGACGCTTGTGAAGTCAATGTGTGATGTCTTCAACAGCTGGGAAAAGTGAATGAACAAGGTTTGGTACAAAACAGAAAGTTTTGTGTATTCGTTTTTTAGATTACAGTATGATATCGACATTTAGCACAGTATTTTATGGTCTGTCTGTTGAATCTCTAAATCCCAAGGACAAGACTGCTGTCATGTGACTGAGTTATCGACTAACGTTACCAGACATTTAAAGGTTGACACCTCAAATGCTAGAGATTTGCCGTGATTCTAATCTCTTACTATGTGTGTTACTGATTTACGGCTTTAGCAGAAATCCTGCAGTAAGGTGTTTTGAAACACTGGAATGTGGAGAAGAGCGGCGGTAAATGGACATCTATCAATCAGATTAGTAAACGCAGGTTTTCATGATAAGGTATGAGATATTTTACACTCGATCGCTACACTTGTATGCATGATCAAGCTGCTGTTAGTCATTTGCAATTATTTTTACTTATTGCATGATTTTCTTCTTGATTACGCAGGGCAATATGTCTCGTAAGTTGCACGCGAGAAGAATTGAAGGAATTGACAAGAATATATGGTAATTAAGTTTCATGGCCTATAAAACAAAGTGAAAGTATAAATGGGAAGACTGTAGTCATTTATTGCTCGTTACACGGCGCTTACCAAATAAGTAAATAAATGTATATAAAATATTGAGCTATTATTATTTTTATTATTATTATGGCCCTTAAATATTGAATATTATTATTATTATTTATGTTTCCGCTAGAAAGTCCGTTATAACTTAAGACGAACACTGTAAAATATGCTTGTTTAATTATGTATTTTTCCCAATGTTCGGCTTGTTGCTTTTTCAATAGTTTTCCTATTTTAATAGATATTTTTAGTTTTATTATTATAATATTATTATTTTGCAACCAAATGTAATCTACTTGGGGGACGTATTTAGCTATGAATGTCTTCATCTAGTTGTGTTTTTTGGCGGGGTTTTTCTTTCGTTTTTATTGCTTTACTAAGGTTTATTTATTTATTTACTCAACATGAATAATACAATTAATATGTCCTCCATTTTTAAAATCGGAAATCGCAATAACAGTTTTGATCGCAAGATGGCGCCAATTGATAGTTTTCACGTGACGTCACACCCTTATAGGAACGCCCACCTGGGGGGGGCAAAACGAAGCTTTGCTCCACTGACCGCCAGCTATTTTTACGCTGATTGCATCAAGTAATAATGTAGTAAAACGCAGATATTAAAAGGCGAGATTCAGTGGACACCTTATTGATGATGTATATTTTGTACAGGCAAGAGGATGAAGCCAGAATATAAACACAATGTGCAAAGTTTCACATTATGGCTTCCCATAGAAAACCATTAGAAGGAAAACGCTGAACCGTTAAGCGGACTCCGTTCATGTTCCCGGCCTCATCTGCTTGCCTGTGTAAACTATGCATCATTAATATGGTGAATACTGAATTTGATCTTTTAATATTACTGTTTTAAATATATTAAGGCACTTTAAGTGTTTTTACAACGTTTTGTCGCACTGTTTATGATTGAAATATTGCCGCGGGTGCTTAATATGGATTGCAAATGGCCAAAACTTGCATTTTGTTCAGAAATACCTTTGTTTTATTCTTTTGAGAGGTGATCAAAATATTTGCGGCTCGGAAACAGACGAAAAATTGACACGCTTGTGCAGCAATTCTATGGATGTTTTGCCCTCCAAGTCTTCGAGCCGGTCACGTGACTGAAAACTATCAATTAGCAATTCTAGTATTTCAGTGAGCTGTGTAATAAGAATGGTTTATTACTCTCACAAGTAAATGAACTAGAATTTTTGCTCATTTTAATGTTTAAACTGCATGTTATTCCTTTTGTGTGTGTCATCTGTAGGGTGGAATTCACTCAGCTGGCTGCTGACTATAAGGCTGTGAACCTGGGTCAGGGGTTCCCAGATTTCTCCCCTCCTAGTTTCATTCAGGAGGCTTTCTGCAAAGCCCTGAGTGGAGGTTTCTCTATGCACCAGTACACGCGTGCTTTTGTAAGAAAACAAAAATATAAGTCCTTTGCTCGCTTTCAATTTGCAGTTTGTTTAGTAAATGATCAGCTACCACTGCATAATGTAATAAGTAAGTAAAGCTTTGCTAAACAGTCTTACAACATGCGGTCATACAGGGCCACCCAAATCTTGTGAAGATCCTGGCCAAGTTCTTCAGTAGGATTGTTGGCCGGGAAATAGACCCAATGGAGGATATCTTGGTTTCTGTAGGAGCATATCAAGCACTTTTCTGTACCTTCCAGGCTCTCGTTGATGAGGGCGATGAGGTAACAATATTCACATTCAGAAAATTATTGTTAGTAGAGAATAAAAAAGTCACTCACTGTTTATGTTCAAAATATGGTATCAGAATGCCCCTTTTCCCCTTTCTTGCACAGGTGATTATTGTGGAGCCGTTCTTTGACTGTTATCAGCCAATGGTAATGATGGCGGGAGGAACAGCTATATATGTGCCCCTTGAACCAGTATGTTCATCTATCACGTGACAAGATCTGTTTGCTTTATCTGAGATTAAAATGTTTGTTTTGAATAATATTAGCTGTGTATTAACAGAGAGAAAGCTGTGGTCCTGTTCTGTCCAGTGCTGACTGGGTGTTATCTCCTGAAGAGTTGGCGAGTAAATTTAGTCCTCGTACCAAAGCCATTGTCATTAACACTCCTAATAACCCTCTTGGCAAGGTGAGTCAGTCACCAACAAACGGAGGACAGTTTTACCCATTCTTATACTGTTGTCCAATATATTCTTATATGAGTGAATTTCATGAAAACGGTCAAGAAAATCAAATCAAAAGAATGAAATTTAATTGTTTTAAAAAGAAATCTGTTGTAACATCATAAATGTGACCCTGGACCACAAAACCAGTCTTAAGTCGCTGGGGTATATTTGTAGCAATAGCCAAAAATACATTGTATGGGTCAAAATTATCGATTTTTCTTTTATGCCAAAAATCATTAGGATATTATGTAAAGATCATGTTCCATGAAGATATTTTGTAAATTTCTTATCGTAAATATATCAAAACTTCATTTTTGATTAGTAATAACTTAATTTGGACAACTTTAAAGGTGATTTTCTCAATATTTTGATTTTTTTGCACCTCAGATTCCAGGTTTTCAAATAGTTGTATCTCGGCCAAATATTGTCTGATCCTAACAAACCATACAAAGATGGAAAGCTTATTTATTCAGCTTTCAGATGATGTATAAATCTCAATTTCGAAAAATTCACACTTAAGACTGGTTTTGTGGCCCAGGGTCACAAATGACTTTACTGTCACTTTTGATGAATTTAATGCATCATTGCTAAATAAAAGTATTAATTTCTTAAAAAAATCTTACTGACCCCAAATCTTTGAATGGAAATGTAATTAATATAAAAATGTAAACTAAAACTGAGTTGAAATAACTTTTCAGGTCAGTGTGTACAATTTTTACCACAGAGACAAATTCAGCCTAACCCTAACTGGTTTCTTGCAGGTCTACCAGCGGGAGGAACTTCAGATGATTGCTGACTTATGCATTAAACATGACGTCATTTGCATCAGCGACGAGGTGTACGAGTGGCTCACATATGATGGAACAAAACATGTGAAAATCGGTAAGAGCAGAACTGCGCAGGTAATGCAATTAATCACAGTTTTGTGGACTTTTAAAGTAACGTACCTTTTTTTTTTTTGACAGCCAGTCTGCCAGGTATGTGGGAACGCACTGTCACCATTGGGAGTGCAGGCAAGACTTTCAGTGCCACAGGATGGAAGGTGAGCTGGTCCATTTCAACAGGATTTGTTTCTTGCAATGTTATATCCCTCTGTTTGTCTTAATGTCTTTGACTGGCTGGAAGTATCATGGTTCAGTATGCATACACAGCATGCAGGTCATTAAATTACTCTATTATTTTAATGAAGGTGGGCTGGGCAATGGGATCAGGACATATCCTGAAGCACTTAAAAACTGTCCATCAGAATTCAGTGTATCACTGTGCCACAGCTGCCCAGGTAGAACAATGCTCTTTTTTAGGCATAAAGTGTGTGTAATTTGTTTTCAGTGGGCTGACATTGTCTAATGTTGTTCTTAAGGAGGCCGTAGCAGTAGGTTTTCAGAGGGAATATGATGTATTTGGCACAGACGAAAGCTATTTCCACCAGTTACCCATACACATTCATGAAAAGCGTCTGAGGCTGGCGGATTGTTTGAAGAGCGTTGGCCTAAAACCTATACTACCCCAGGGAGGATACTTCATGATCGCAGATATCTCAGATCTTAGTAAGTAACAGAGGAAAAAAAGGTAGAACAAAGTATTAAATCAGGAACTTGGATTAATTTATGGACTATACAAATGTAATATTTATATCTGAGAATTCCAGAGATGAGGTGCTTTTTATGTCCTCTCTTGAGCTCTCATTTATGGTAATAAACACATCATTTATTGTTCCCACACTTTTTTTCCAGGTTTATTGTACAAAGATATTTAAAAATCATTTTATAGGGTTTGCACTTACGATGAGCCATTTCTAGCTGGTAAAACAATGTAGCACTGACTGGAAAGTAAAAATATGTATCTGTTATGGAATTATAAATAAATATCTATTATAGAATATTTCTATAATTTTTTAATTTCCAGAAAAAGTTTAAAATTCCCTGATATTTCCAGGTTTTCCGTGAGTAGGGGAATCCTCATAATATGAGAAACCAAAGTATAAAAAGGCTATACTGTGTGATAGCAGTTATAATTGTTTTGACGTGATTATTGCAAGATAAAGTTTGTTTTTAATATTGCCTTTTGTTTTTAAATGTTTTTCTACAAGATGTTGACCTTACTGACCCTAGTACTAAAGATGAACCCTATGACTACAGATTTGTGAAATGGCTCATAAAAGAGAAGGTAAGCTAAAACATAGTATTTACAGATGGGTTATGAAATCTTCTCATATTGTGACATCTGTGAGCAAAATGTGTTATTAAAATTCTACACTTCTCAATAGGGACTGGCCACTATCCCTGTGTCTGCATTCTGCAGCCCGGATCACAGAGATCAATTCCAGAAATACATCCGATTCTGCTTCGTTAAGGTATTTTTAACACAAATGCAGAACATAAAATTTCAAACATTCTAAAAATAAAGTTTGTTGTAATTATTTAGGATGTTAATGTTGTTAGGTTTTTTGAAATAACAATAACATTAAGTATATTTCATTTATCTTTTTAGTAATTGCTGCATTGTGAATTTTATGCTTTAGAGACTCTCATTAACTTTAGTTATCATCATTAAAAGTCCTTTTACATTAAATTAATTTTAATAAACTCTAATAAGCCAAATGTTACTTAATCAACATGGAAACTTTGACCTGAAAGGCCTGAATTTTCTTTTTCTTTTTTTTTAATATGGATTGCTTTATGTAAGTGAATAGTTTATATAGTTGATATTTAATTCATATTTTTGTTAACATTAATAGGAGGACTCAACCCTGCAAGCAGCAGAGGACATACTGAGGCAGTGGAGTGACAGCAAATGAAAAATTCTGACAGCACAGGCCTTGCACAGACTGAAAAACCTGAAAAGCAAGAGATCTTACAGCAGAACAAATCTAAAATGAGACTGGATTGTAGCAGTTTGGGATATGAATAGTTATTAAAAAGAAAAGTAGGCTTAAGATGAACAGATGGTGCTAATTGCATCACAAAACAGAAGTATTGAAATCTTGCATGGCATGTGTGGTTAAAAAAGGAAATGAGAATCATTGTTCCCATGATATCAATATAACACAGTTTTAGTATGAGTATAATTTTATGCTAAAAACACGAGTGGGTGCAATCTTTTCAGCCGGTTAAGCGTTATTGTTCTTTGATTGTCATGTTCGCTCCCTTTTTTGGCATTGTATTGCCACATATTTCCTTCAATTCAAGGCTCATAAAAGAGAAATATGCAATTCAAGGTATCTGGATTATACCTTGAATTGCATCACTCCCTGTTATTACTGGATCCACTCCGAGTTAGAAATTACACATTAATAGATTTCATTTCATGTTCAAACTGTTTGATTAATTTGTATAATGTTGAGCCACTTCCATCAAAAATATTGCAAACTACCTCGTACATCTGCATGTAAATCTAAAGGAACTTTCTTTGTGGATGTTCTAAACACTCACAAAATTACGCAAGTTTTTCTTTTTTCTTTTTTTTGACACATTTCTGCAGGAGAAAGCAATAAAGTGTCATTGTCACACACTGGTCTGTTTAAAATAATGGACATAATTAATTGCAGTATAAATAGTAATAAAACAAATTTGAACATACTCTTCTGTGATAAATGTAAATTTTATAGCACACTAATTTCTAGCATATAAAATTAAAGCATATAGCCTTTATTATTACAGTAGATCGTTGGGTAAATGAAAATACAATATCCCCATCAATACTGCCAAATCCACTTCAACCTAAAAGGAAAAAAGGTCATAGTGGGGAAGTGGTACAATTCCTTTTTTGTCAAAAAATAAATTTGACCCTTTCCATTAATAGTATACTTTAACAAGTACATAAACACTTACTACACTTTGAATGTGAATTATTGAGAGGTATACTGCTGTACTTTACATGGACGTCTTAATCGTCAACTCAATAATAGCAAAAAATTCAGGAGAAAAGGTATGTTTCATGAATAAAAATGTGACTTCAAAACTTCTCTCTATATAGACTTTTTACTATGGATACATCTCACAGTGTGACTTAATTTCTTTCTTCTTTTTTTTAACTCTACACTCTAAAAAATGCTGAATGGCAACAGACAGCCAGCCACTATTCAAACACTTGAACGCTGTTGCCATTGCTATTTTTTAAACCCGCTTTGAAAACCACTGGGTTAGTCCAGCATGTGTTCTGTCCTATATTCACCCAGCCACTGGGCTAAAAAAAAAAAAAGTTTTTTTTTGGAGCCACAGTAATTAATTTTTGAATCTTAAAGTAACAGCACCCTTTAACTTGCACCAAGAACCATGGGTTCAACTAAAAATCATTGTTAGTGTTTTACTGAAGAAAGTGTGTATTTGGGTTATGTATAAACATCTTTGTTGTTGAAAACATTTAGTAGTTTCACAAAGGGGTAGTGCACCCAAAAATGAAAATTGCACATTACACAAATAAAAAAATACACAGATTTTTTTTCAGCTACTCTCAATGTTTCTGAGTGAACCATCCCTTCACCTCCACCCATTATTTCTAAACCTTGCAAAACACACACGCACACATGCACCGCTTAGACCTTGCTATAAAAGAGAGCTGAACACTTGCAAACATCACTGAGAGCAGCGTCTTGGTATTGAATTGACATGGCGATGCAGAACTACCCAGAACCTGGCGAGAGCATGAAGCAGGACGACAGAGTCTTCACTGCCCAGCCAGTAATACTCTCCATGCCTGACCAAAACGTCAATGATGATATCATTTTTTCCACATTCAATCTTCACTTCTGTAACCCTTGCTGTCTTGGGTTTGGGGCCTTTTACAACTCAATAAAGGTAAGCAATATATGTATATATGTATATATATATATATATATATATATATATATGCAATTATATAACTGTCCTGCTGCTTTACAAATAAATACCTGAAGCTTATCGTATATTTTTTGTGTCAGGCCAGGGACAACAGATTGCTTGGAGACATCCCAACAGCACGATCTTATGGGACTAGAGCTCGCAAACTAAACATTGCTGCCACCATTATTGGTTCCATCTCTATACTTATCATCATCATTGTCCTTGCCAAGTCATTGTGACCACTCACATCAAGCCATCATCGTTTTTAACTTCTTCAAAGAACTAAATGTCTGAATGTTTTTTATTTGCCTATGCCTTTCATTAAATCATTTATATTTGTTGAAACTTTAGTTTGTTCTTGTTTTGTCATTGTCATATAAATACAGCATATACATATATACACATTAGTCGTAGATACGGTTCAGCTGTGCATTTATTTTTTTATTTTTTTAACCTGTCATATATAACAATATATATCTTTATCACTTTTATCAGTTTCACATATCTTTGCTGAATAAAAGTATTAATTTCTTTCAAAAAAGTCAGAAAAATATATTTGAACTGCAGTATAATAATAATTTAACATAAATAAATAACCTTTCCAGGACACATGCAGGGAGGTTGTGTGTGTGTGCGCGCGCGTGTGACATCAAGAGAACAGAACATTCTCTAATAATTATTTTTAGTTCATGTTTTCATATCCATAAACTAAGCGTTTAGAATTGTTTTATAATTGTTTTCATTTTTGGCATCCAATATAGCTACCCCAGTAAAATAATTTAGATTACCATACTGCACTATTACATCTTGCACTACCTCAATGTAATTATATTATTATATTTATATTTTTTGTATTTTTGTCCTTGTCTTGAATGTTACTGTCTGTTTATAATGTCTACCTGTCTTGTAAACAATGTTGTTCATAAACACTGTCATACTGTGTGTTACCTGCTAATCTGAAGAGCTGCTAAACTGTATTTCGTTGTTAAACAATGACAATGAAGTTCTATTCTATTCTAAACAGCACAGGTTGGGCTCAAACTAAACTTAAATTTAACCAGTTAATCACTTATTCCTGCTATAATAATAATAATAATAAGAAGAAGAAGAAGAAGAAGAAGAAGAAGAAGAAGAACGATAATATACTAGAAGAAGAATGATCATTTACAACTATTATTGTCATATGATATTGTTGTTATTATTCTTATTTATAATTTTATTTTATTAAGTTATTTTAGTTAATAATTAGTCAATATTTCTCATTTACGTATTAAAAATTAATCCAAGCGTTTGGAGCCTGTTGTTCTGGCGCGCTCTTCTGTACCGGTAGTTGTCAGTAGAGACGCTGCTGTCTCTCTCTCTCTCTCAGGTAGGGCCTCAGAGCGAAGATGGCGACGGACAAACAGAAACATGAAGGCAGGGTGAAAATCGGACATTATATTCTCGGAGACACCCTAGGAGTGGGAACGTTTGGAAAAGTCAAAGGTAAAACTGTCCGAGGTGTTTTGGGTTTTGTGTTATTGTTGTATTGAAGACAGTTAAAGCAAAACTGGAGAAGATCGAGCCTTTAAGTGCGGCTAAAGCAGCAGCACTTGTTGGCTAATGACAGTGTAAGTTAGTCATGAAACAAACATTAACAACAAAGCTTTCTGCGATGATCAGCGTTGATAATGTTAGCTTACGTGGTTTTCTGAATATGTGCGTGGATGTATTGTGTTAGTCTGGTTTGTAGAGGGGATTGGTCGCAGCTAACCTGGTTAGCTTCATGGTTTATGAAGTGATTAGTATTCTGAAGTTGCAGTTTGGTGAGGATTGATAGATTCGCTCGAGCACAGGCCAAATGACAACTACAGATGCAGCTAGTCTTTGTCAGAATGACAAGAAACTAGTTTATTTTTAAAAAGTTAATTTTGCTGATAGGTGCATGCTATGAGTCAGAGGAATTAAAAATGATAGCGCTTTTTCTGTGATCCAGTCGTGACTTCAGTAATCGAGCATGACTTGTATATTTATGGCAATTAATGACATCCGTATTAGTCAGGCTAACGTTGTCTTAACTTGGGACGCAACAACTTAATGATCACCAATTCATAATAAAACATACGCCGGTCACGTCACTTTACAGTAGTGAATAACTTATTTCTATTGACAAAAAAAACATATGAAATATAGTGACACAGATTAGTTATATTTTTATTACTTGTAATAGGGTATAAATGTAATATAGTTACTTTATCCAGATAAGTAAAAGTGTGTTTAGTCTGTGCTTGACTTTCACTTCATTATGGTGGTCAAGTTTTAGGATGTAATGTTTATATTTTAAACCTTTTATTACATATAATGTATAGCATAGCCTGCATTGGTACATTCTTCAGTTTGCACAGTTTGAAGGACATTGGACATAATGTTAAAAATAAAATACTGAAAATAAATATTTGCTTTTAAATCAGATAAATTGAGGTGAGATTAATTGATTAATCTACTTTTAACTGTATGTTTGCCAAGGAGCACCCAACAGTTGGTGGCATTTCAAAAAGTTCACTCTTTCTCAGTCATGTTTCCTTTTTTCCCACACCACATCTGATGCAATAATGAAATGCCTACTATACAAAGTCATGGCTTCCCAGCTTGGTGTGCCTCTGAGACCAGTGCATATGCCTGTGTTATGGGGCAATACATGATACAAACCAAATGTTTTAAGACAGGATGTGTGTTGTGTGTAAAGATGTCTGGGAAAAGAGAAGTTTATGCATCACTGACAGAACATAGAACCTACTAATCAACAATCTAACAAGTAGCCTTTATAAACAAGGTTGATAGTGATGTTTTAGTACTAAGACATACGCGAGGTCTGTGGACACACACACACACACAGAATTCCCTCTGCATGACCGAGTTTGTGTTAATGCATAACTAGAGCAGTCTAGTTATTGCAGATGGCCTGTTTTTAAATGTTGCAACTTAACCGAGAACATACCCAGCTTCTAGGAATGGTTCAATGTACGGCCTTCAGTACTTACTGATGCAGCAATATCCAGCCTTATAATAAGAAGCTGATTGGCAAGGCCTTTGCCCATATGAAAATAGTTTATGGAAAAATTGAGTAAATGTGCGGTGAACCTCACACATTAACTTGCTCTGTGATGTAAATTCAAGCCTCAAAGATGTTTTTAGTTCAGTGTTTGTTACTTCAGGACGTATATATTACAGTAACAGTGTTGATATTAAGTTAACAAAAATGGAAATCAGTATTGGTAATATCAAATAATAATGTATTATAATTATTTGTAATATTACCATAAACATCATTGGCCTGACAATTTGCAAATTGTTTAGACTGAATAGTAAAATGGACAATTTTGTAAATGTAAACAGCAGCAAATGTATGATTTACCAGTGTGGAATAAACACTGGGTGAAATAAAGTATTAGTTTTAGCCAAATTACCAAGTGACAAATGGATTTGTACCATTTGTACAAACAGCCGTTGCCATCAACCGCAAAAGACTGAGGCCCCGTTTACACTAGTGCGTTTTCGTTTTAAAATTACGTTTTAGAATGAAAACGGTCCTCGTTTACACTGGCGTTTCCGCTGCATTTCAGAAACGATCTCCGTTTACACTATACAACCGAAAACGCATGCCACGTGACCATTCATGCAGGTACAACCATAGTTATGTATAGGTAGATGCCCTGTTATTTAGATGGCGGACGCGTCTGCGTGTTTGGAGCGGTCGAATGGGGAATCTACCCATACATATCTATGGGTACAACAATGAGCATGATGTTATTGTTTACATGGTTGTCAAGGATACGCAGAGCGAATGTGGGCAGCCATGCCATCGTTTTCAAAAGTCTCCATTTTGGTCCGTTTACACTGAAACAAAACCCCGGAGTTTTCAAACTAAAACGGGGTCTGCAGCATTTTCAAAAGTCTCCGTTTTCCACCTCGAAAACGCCGGAGTAGTGTAAACGACAGGCGTAACCGTAGTAAGTTATGTGTTTTAAAACGAAAACACACTAGTGTAAACGGGGCCTGAGAGACCGCTTTCTGCTCCTTTTCAAAAGCCTGTTTATTTTGCTATAATAAGTATGCATGATTATATGGTTGCTTGCATTTTATTATTTGTATTATTAGCAATTTTTCCACTGCTGTTTGTGGCCCTATCAGAACAGACCCGTCACCCACTGGCACTAATTTTGTGCCTTTGTCAGAGACACTTTGGACTTTTTATTATATATTCTCCAGTGACTTGCATAAATGTAATCCTTCTTCACAAACATTTGTTTCTTCTACCTGCCTATGCAGTGGGCCAGCATGAGTTGACCAAGCACCAGGTGGCGGTAAAGATTTTGAACAGGCAGAAGATCCGCAGTCTGGATGTGGTGGGGAAGATTCGACGCGAGATCCAGAACCTCAAACTCTTCCGTCACCCGCATATAATCAAACTGTGAGTACTGATTCATTCCATCTGTGTGCTGTGTGATAATGAATTTGCAGTGTTCTGTTTCAGGGCTAGAATATGCAACTTTGATCTACTCATAATTGTTTTGAGTTGATTTTTTTTTTTTTAAAGGGGTCATATGATGCGATTTCAAGTTTTCCTTTCTCTTTGGAGTGTTACAAGCTGTTTGTGCATAGATAAGATCCCTAAAGTTGCAAAGACTAAAGTCTCAAACCCAAAGAGATATTCTTTATAAAAGTTAAGACTCGTCCACGCCCTCCTAAAACAACTCATTCAAACACGCTCCCACATCTCTACGTCACGATGTGGGAAGATTTGCATAATATTGCCCAAATGTAGGCTATACCCAAAGAAAGAGGGTGTTTATTCTTGCTGTTGTATTGTTGCCGCCACCGGCACCATGTCCTGGAGACGCTGTATTTCGTTGTGAAAGCGAAAGTACTTTGTTTGGGCTTCCAAAAGAGGACACAACTAGAAATCAGTGGTTAAGTTGTATTTACAACACTGTTCCAGAACAGTTCAACGAAAAATTAGAGTGTGTGCAGCGCATTTTACGGAGGACTATTTCCTGAACCTAGGAGAGTAACATTAACCTGCAATGCTGTCTTGTGCATAAAGGCTGTTTCTATAAAGTGGGCAATTCCAATTTTGCATGGACAGTCTGGTGCTTCTGACTCACAGCCTGTAAGTACGTTTTCATATTTAAAGAATTTGCCACTGACTATTCAAACGGGAGTTTTGAGCTGTGTAGAGTAGTGCTGGTTGTTTGTCGTTTTTCCGATCACAAATGCAAACATGGTGTTATGTTTATGAGGCGCGATGCAACGTGACGTGTAAAAAGACCTCATGAGAAGTCATTATAATCAGTCTCCCCACTGGATGCAACAATTGCCTCGTTTATAATCCTCGTTCCGTCCTTCGGATGAGACGTTAAACCGAGGTCCTGACTCTCTGTGGTCATTAAAAATCCCAGGATGTCCTTCGAAAAAGAGTAGGGGTGTTACCCCGGCATCCTGGCCAAATTTGCCCATTGGCCTCTGACCATCATGGCCTCCTAATCATCCCTATACACTGATTGGCTTCATCACTCTGTCTCCTCTCCACCAGTAAGCTGGTGTGTGGTGGGCGTTCTGGCGCACTATGGCTGCCGTCGCATCATCCAGGTGGATGCTGCACACTGGTGGTGGTTGAGGAGATCCCCCCTTGTATGTAAAAGCGCTTTGAGTGCCTTGAAAAGCGCTATATAAATGTAATGAATTATTATTATTATTATTATTATTATTATTATTATTATTATAATAATGGGTTTTATTATTTTTGTCTCGTCGCGCCGGGACACGGCATCATAATACGGTAAGGGGCGTAACATTTCCGTCTCACGCTTGAGGTATTCAGCCAATCACAACGCACTGGATAGCTGGCCAATCAGAGCACACCTCGCTTCACAGAACGATGAGCTTTGTAAAAATCGATGCAACAATAATGTACAGTATGTGGAAAATAATGTGTTTTTTGAACCTTAAACCACATACACACATTGCGTTACACCAAATCCACAAAATAATGTTCTTTTTAACAACATCATATGACCCCTTTAAATATTTATCCCAGTATGTGTAAGTATGTAAGAGAGTTACAGATCGACGTGGGTGCAAATGAGCACCCATGTTTGTATGGAAATTTGGACAGGCTTCTCTAGTGACCCTGCTTGTGTTTTTGTGGTTTTGGATGAGGCAAGACATTCACATAATTACAGAGGATGGGAAAGAGGGAGGGGATTTCCATTTCCTCCCATTATAGAGAAGCAGTAAAATTTTGCCTTTGATGTTCTAAACAACTTTTTTTTTTTTTTGGTTTTCTTTCACCTTGATTGTTGTCTGTACTGTGGCCAGAAAAGACATGGGAATGTCGGAGCTATCCAGTCATGCTCCAAAACCATTAGGGATTAATCGACTTTTCTCATATAAATAGGGAACAATAGGAGAAGTAAAAAATCTAAGCCTTGAAATATCAAGTCAAGTCACCTTTATTTATATAGTGCTTTTAACAATACAGATTGTGTCAAAGCAGCTTTACAGTATCAAATAGGAAAATAGTGTGTCTATGCCTTAGACATGCCTTAATTCATCTCTAAATCAGTACTAGATAGGGAAAGTTCAGAATTAATTTTTTTAGAATGATGCAAACATTTTGTACACATTTGAGATTTTTGCATAGTTCAGATGCATTTCACTGACTACACGTACAGAACCAGTGACATGTATTCTTTGGAAATTTGTGCATTTTGTTTGTTTCGCAGTTACCAAGTCATCAGCACACCAACAGACATCTTCATGGTGATGGAATATGTGTCAGGAGGAGAACTCTTTGACTACATCTGTAAAAATGGAAAGGTAAATCTTCAGGTATAACTTGTGGCTTATGATTAGGGCCTGGAAATGAATTGATTATAATGGATAATGAAAACAATCGACTTAATTTAGTTGTTGTGTAGTTTGGTCTTTGTGCTGTGCCTAGAGACACTCCATCAGTGATGGCTTTTTAATGTTGTTAAATATTTTACAGTGGAAAAATACATTTACTTAAATTTTAATGTGGTATTCTTATAATGAGAGCGTTTCAGTTTTGTGGAGTGACCAGCAGAAAGTGAGAAAATAAATGTCACGCTCATTGTTAATCAAATACATCATAAAGCATCTGCATGCTTGTCAATCAAACAGAGCTCAAAAGTGCAATCATTTTAGCAATAGTTAACCAATAGCCATTCAATTTAGGTTTAAATGATCTGTAATCTTGAAATCCTAAATAAAATGCAAGTAATTTGATATGTGTTTAAATGAACTGTAACTTTAAAGCCATTGGCATTAAAAAAAAAAACAGTAGTCCCCTGCATTAGTTTATTACAGTTCATCTGAACTCTGTTTTTCTGCTTGTGGAATAATCTTTTCCAATCTTGCCAGAATCAATAAATTAATCTAAGAATTAATCAAAAAAATGTACACTACTGTTCAACAATACAGTTTGGGGTTATTGAGATTTTAATTTTTTAAAATATAAATAACAGTTTTTTTCAACAAGCATTAAATTTATTCAGCATGCATTAAATTGGTCAAAAATGACAGAAAATTGTTTTAAAAATTCTGTTAAAATTTCTTTTGAACTTTCAATGCATCAAAGAATTTTGAAAAAATGCATTACAATTTTTACAAATATATTAAGCGGCACAATTGTTTTCAACATTGATAATAATAAGAAATGTTTAATGATCACAAAATCAGCTTATTAGAATGATTTCCGAGGGATCATGACGTTATGGCTGCAGAAAATTTAGTTCTGCCATCACAGGAATAAATTACATTTTAAAATATATATTATATGGTGAATGTAAGACATCTATCCAAAACTGACCCCAAAAGTTTAAAAAGTAGTATAATAGCAGGGGCCACAAAAATGGCACAGTAGGTTGCAAAAGGGGAACTGTAAACTAAATGTTCAGGTCAGTCCACATGGGAATGTGTAAAAACATGTTCCTACGTCTCTGGTCAGTTGGACGAGAAGGAGAGCAGGCGTCTGTTCCAGCAGATCATCTCAGGGGTGGATTACTGCCACAGACATATGGTGGTGCACAGAGACCTCAAGCCTGAGAACGTCCTGCTGGATGCGCACATGAATGCCAAGATTGCAGACTTTGGTATGTGAACTCTTCATATTTAAGAAACATGAAACAAGTTAGGTTGTTGGTGGACTCGCTCTTTCTTTAATGTTTATATTACAAGCTATACTGACTTAAACTTTGACCTTTCTTCATGCAGGCTTGTCAAACATGATGTCAGATGGAGAATTCTTAAGGACGAGTTGCGGTTCTCCTAATTATGCTGCTCCGGAAGTCATCTCTGGAAGGTAATGTTTGCGTTTCTTTTTTTATTTTGAAATGATCTCAACCTGCTGTCATCCTTTAAGATAATGCTCGGTGTGGCTTTGTGTTTATATTTTCTTGCTGTTCTCGCCCAGGTTATACGCAGGGCCAGAGGTGGACATCTGGAGCAGTGGTGTGATTTTGTACGCTCTGCTGTGCGGAACGCTGCCGTTCGACGATGACCACGTGCCAACACTGTTCAAGAAGATCTGCGATGGGATCTTCTTCACGCCTCAGTACCTGAACCCCTCTGTTATTAGCCTTCTGAAACACATGCTCCAGGTGGACCCCATGAAGAGAGCCACCATTAAAGAGATTCGGTCAGAAACTACACAGACGCTGTCCATTTCAATTTTAGCAATGCCAAAACTATTGTGCAAATCTCTTTCTCTGTTCGTTGCTCTCCATTCTCAGGGAGGATGAGTGGTTTAAACAAGATCTCCCCAAGTATCTGTTCCCAGAGGACGCTGCATATAGCAGTAATATGATTGATGAGGAGGCACTGAAGGAGGTGTGCGAGAAGTTTGAGTGCACTGAGGAGGAGGTGCTCAACTGCTTGTACAGGTTTGTGTGTGGTTTTTTTCTTTTTGCATCACACATTTTGTTACTTCTGCTGTTTTTGTTACTTGCTATTGAGGCTTCTTTAGGGTGTGTACACACTGGAGGGAGTTTCATATCAGAAGAAATTGTTTTTTTATATGATCATAAATTCAGGATATTTAAACTTTTGCAAAGGACTTTTCATGTTAGCATCTAATCACGGCTATTGATAAAGATTTCCTGATTTAATTAGATTTTATTTCTGAAGACAGATGAGTTTCATTATTGAATAAATCTTTGATCTAATTGTTTTAGTGACTGAAACGCTGAAATCATAAATATTTCTGAATGAATCATTTGAATGAAGGATTCAGTGACTCACACAGAAACTTGCTGCAACCTACTAGCAGTTTTAATTTCCTATTTAAACATATTATTGCATTATTCATAATTTGGTAACACTGTTCCATTAGATAATCCATCTAATCAAACTGAGCAATACATTTGTTATTATTTATTAATCTTTGTTAATAATAGTTAATAAAAGTACAACTGTTTTGGTAGGTATGGTTTTGTATTCCTACAAACAAAAAACAAAAAAAACATTGTATAATATCTTATCGATATTGGCAAAATCCCAAAAATACATCATTTTTGTCAATATCGCAGTTCTGTTACATTTGGGTATGTTACAGTTAAAAAGTCGATTTCACTTAGCTATAAAAGAATTCTCTCTGCTAATTAGACTGATTTAAATTTGTAACTCATCTCCTCCTAGTGTCACTGCAATCAAATTAAATGCTACCAAACAACTATAAACTCTCATCTGTCCTGTTTTTGTCCTTGCCTTCTTTGCAGTCGCAATCACCAGGATCCTCTTGCTGTGGCCTATCACTTGATCATAGACAACCGGCGCATTATGAACGAGGCCAAAGATTTCTATTTGGCCTCCAGCCCCCCGGATAGCTTCCTAGATGACCTGCCTGCACACCACTCTGCGAAGATTCACCCCGAGAGAGTGCCATTCCTGGTGACTGAGTCCCAGCCACGTCCTCGACACACGCTGGATGAGCTTAACCCCCAAAAGTCCAAGCATCTCGGTGTCCGGCGGGCCAAGTGGCACCTGGGAATCCGTAGCCAGAGCAGACCGAATGATATCATGAGTGAGGTCTGTCGTGCAATGAAGCAGTTGGACTATGAGTGGAAGGTAAGCGTTTGTGTTTTGGGTTGTACTTTACATTTGTTGAAACACTGCATTGTTTAGCATTTAGAGAGATTAGCATTTAAAGTTATAGTTCACCCAAAAATGAAAATTCTGTCATCATTTACTCACCCTCAAGTAGTTCCAAACCTGTATGAATGTTTGATTTTTTTTTTTTTTCTTTCCAATCTTATGTTTTATTGTGAACAAATTCTGTTTTAGCATGCCTTATAAACAAGTTTCATTTACTCTTACAATAGCCTTATGATTTTTTTCCTCAGAAATTCTGTGGTGTTAAGGCATAAAACATTCATTTAATTTATCTTTTAATTAATGAAAATTAAACAAATTTAATTTTTTTGGAAAATAAAGGGGATTTAATATTACAATTAAAACATTGAAGAAATATTGTATGATTATTCCTTAAAAATAAGGTTTTAATAATTTTAGTAGTAGCCTATTACTTAATTTACATTCTACTGAACAATAGTAACATATTTCTGCCGCAATGTCTTCAAGTTAAACCGAACTTTTATTTTGACGGGTTGCCGTGAATACCTTTACATTTCTGTGTGTATACTGTATATGATATGAGGATAGTTTTACTGAAAAATGAAAAATGGAAAAACTCAAATGGTCATGAAGTGACTCTCAGAGCAGTTCTGGAGTTACGTCCTCATTTAGAGAGAGACGGCAGACGTTAATATGACCAGAAGCGTCACACGCACTTCAGTACAAGTAGTAAACAAAACCACGCGTCTGCACCATTCATTAACACAGAGACATGAAGAATTCATATATGAATAGTCGTTCTGTGGCTTAATATTTACAAATACTAGTGGGAGTGTGCTCAGTTATGTGTGTGCATCGGTTGGAACTCTGCTGTGCGTGATACAGAGAGTGTGACCGTAACGTTGAGACAGAAATGACATGCCTAGATAAACAACATAAAGATATTTAGTTCGTTTAATAAAAGAACAAGGTATAGACCTGTTCTATCAGAAAGGTACCTTTAAATGACTTCTGTTGTGATCTGGCGCTATAGAGAAAATAAAATAAAATAAAATTAACTTGACCTTAAAGGGGGGCGCCCCCTAATATAATGGTAGGGGAAACACTGTAAAGAGTTATACTGTATGAAATGCTTTTTTCTGCGGAACACAGAAAAAGATATTTTGAAGAATGTTTCAGCGTTGTGTGTTTGTCCACACAATGAAAATGGTGTCCAATGCAATATTAGAATGACATAAGGGGTGAGTAAATGGTGATAGAATTTTCATTTTTGGGTGAACTGTCCCTTTAAGGTGAGTCATATGTTGTTGCCATGTTTTGGAACATACTATGGGAATAAATTACATCCAGACAAGGAATCAGTCAATTTAGGGACTGGAAAATAGAAATTATAGTAATAAAGAGTGGAGGAGTAGTAAAAACAGATAAATAGAGTGAACTGCCTTTCCTGGTATGCATTTCTACTGCTCGTCCTCCTGGGGTTCATGATCTTAGGGTAAATTCCATCTCTGCCTTGTGGGAAAGAGGTTTTGGGGCTTCTGGTAGATTCTATAAATAGAAAAGACTTGACCACTCACTCACTCTCTCTCTCTCTCTCTCTCCCACACACACACACACACACACACACACACACACAGGCAGTCCAAATAGAATGTTAAAAGAAATCTTTATATGATATCTGCATATCTTACTGTCATTATTATAAGACCTTGGAGCTAAACAGAACCTCTAATGTATTAAGGACGGGATTTGTTTTTAATAGTACACTTTGTTCTTAAGTTTGGGGTTAGTAAGTAAATGTTTAAATGTTTTTGAAACCTTTTTTTGTGTGTGTGTGTGTCTTTTATGCTCACAAAGCTGCATTTGTTTGATTAAAAAATACATTAAAACAGTCAAATATTATTACTATTTAAAGTCAATGTTTTCTTTTTTTAAATAGATTTTAGATTTGTATTTATTCCTGTGATTGCAAAGCTGCATTTCAGCAGTCATTCTGTCTTTATGATTTTTCAGAAATCATTCTAATATGCTTAACTTTTCTGTGCAATTCTGTGCTCTCTGTTGACATCTGTGGACGAGACATAAAATTACAGATGATCATTTCGTTTTTTATGTTACTCATAGTATGAAAAAATGCCTACAAGATGAATATCTAAAAACTGTTGTCTGCCAGAATATCATATCTGTTGCAATAGTAGACATACTTCCTCTCATGTAAGACAAAGAATTATTTTGAAGGGTTTTTTTTATGTACAGGTATTTTGTTTATAGCAAAAAATGAAATCCAAATTCTTCTGTAGTGTTTCTCTAACAAAGAAGGAGAATGTGTAAATTGAATTGAGGTGTGATATTCTTTATGCAGAGTCTCATTTGTGAGATGTATTTCTCAATTTATGCTTTTGAAATGATGATTGTCAACCTGTGGCAGGTGTTTATATTTTTGCTTTGTGTGTCTTAATTCATCCGGCTGAAGTTCAAGTATGCTTGACTGAATGAGTCATCAGCTTTAGAGGGAAATGACCTACATGTCTTTGTTTATAATAGTTTTTGTTCTTTGTCTTATCTCATAGCGGCCTCTCTTATCATGTGGAACAGTGTTTATTGCTATTCAGGAGTACGCCGTTCAAACTTCCTCAAAACAGTGCAAACAGTGTTACAGTGCAATGTACCAGTCCCTTTTAAAGTTAAAAGGCTTACCAGTATTAATGAACTTTAGATCCATTACAATCAGATTTTACTCTGCTGACGTTTTTTTCTCTCTGTGGTTTGATAGGTAGTTAATCCTTATTACTTGCGAGTGCGGAGGAAGAACCCAGTCACTGGCATGCATACAAAGATGAGCCTCCAGCTCTACCAGGTGGACAGCAGGACCTATTTACTTGACTTCAGGAGCATAGATGGTAAAAACTGTCACACTGTGTGCCTGTGGTTTTATTCAGTGCTTTAAAATGTATTCATTTATTTACTTGGTACTTTAATTTACAGTAATTTAAAAATATAAAAATGTATACATAATCACACAAGGATATGAATCACACAGAGTGGTAACTGAATAAATCTGACTCTTATACTGAATGCAAATATTATTTTCAGGATGTCCAAAGTGTTACCATATTATTCATTACTTAAGTCTTGTGAGACTGTAGTGACAGTGTAGTTGCTCAATGGTTGTTCATTTGACAACATGTAAAATGAGTTTCGTAATCAATAGTATTTTATAAAAATTAATGTAATTTAACCTCTGTCTGTCTTAGGGCTGGACGATATGGCCAAAATTTATATCATGATATATTTCTTAATTTCGGTCGATACGATATAATTCCGATATCGATATGAACACTATTAAAAAAAGCCTCATAAAAACTGCCAAGAATGCCCACAACAGATGTCTGTACCTACAAACCTATGAAAAATGAATTTGCCAAGTCTATGAGCCTCCTATAAAACTATATAATATTTTATGGGGAAAAAACCCCCAGCACAAATAAATTAATGTTCACCTTTTATTTGTATTTAGCCTTCATACAAACAAGAAATGTGAAATCACTGTCAAATAAACATCTCAGACTCATCTTATTAATATTAATATCTTTAACTTCAAACTAGCCTATAGGCTAACATATACACTACCAGTCAAAAGTTTTTGAACAGTAAGATTTTTGTTTTTTAAAGAATTCTCTTCTGCTCACCAAGCCTGCATTTTTTTGATCCAAAATACAGCAAAAACAGTAACATTTTGAAATATTTACCATTTAAAATAACTGTTTTCTATTTGAAAATATTTTAAAATGCAAGTTATTCCTGTGATTTCAAAGCTGAATTTTTAGCATCATTACTCCAGTCACATGATCCTTCAGAAATCATTATAATAGTCTGATTTGCTGCTCAAAAAACATTATGTTGAAAACAGTGGAGTATTTTTATTTTTTTTACTCCAAGTGAGTTGCTGCAGAAAACAAAACAAAAAATATACAAAACAAAAATCTGTTGCTGGAGACAGACTTGTTATTGAAAATGCAATCTGATTGTCTGCCAGCAGGAGGCACTTTGAGAGCGGTAGATTACAGTCTATGGTAGAACTAGCGGTTTCCCCAGTAATGACTGTAACCTAAGCAGCTCGCTCATGAACGCTATTTTATCAGATAAAATGAAAATGCCATCCAAAACATCCTAAAGACAGTCGGTTCCCTTCAGAGATACATTCATATAAATCACCTGCACCGTGTTTTAATTTTGAAACGTGCATTGCTCATTATTCAACGAAGTCAAAGGACACAAATAAATCAATGTATGGGAAACACTGGTAATGTATATCGGAAATGTGTTTAAAAATCATATCACCGTTATTAAAAAAATTATATCGCGAAACATATTGATATTGAATTATTGTCCAGCCCTGGTCTGTCTAAATAATAATATTATATAAAATAAAATTATATATATATATTTGGGGCATTTAAAGCTAGTTATTGCATTGTGTTAGTGTAGTTATTTTAGTAGCATGAAATGTGAAAATGCTTTACGTAAGAATGTAAATGGGAAACAAAATATTTATTTCTTAATTGACCTATCAGTAAGCCCCTCCCCTCGAACGCAGATTAGCCAGTGGCAGTCGAGTATCAGTTGCACGGGGAGCGGAACTCGGACATCTTTAGGTTTCAGATCCATAGAGAAACATTGGAAGATCCGAAGCTCCCATCGGTTTTATGGGGTTTGTGCTTCAAAAATGGAAAAACGATGTGCCTGGGATACTTGTAACACTGATTCCAGGTATCCTGAGAGGATGGGCAATGTGATTTTATTTTATTACATTTCCTGAATCCAAACAAAACAGAGCAAAATGTCCCTAAGTATTCAACCCCAATACAAATGAAGACAAAAACATTCATTTTCTGGTTGTCATACACTCATTAAGTTACAATTTTCATCAGCTCAAGCAGAACGTAATGTTATCTTGTGCTTTAGCAAGGTATCTCTGGCTAAAACTAGCTAACGTTAAAGTTAGTGAGTCGTACAAACCTAAATAGCGGACTGTTCTCGCGTCTTGTACAGTGTAGGTCAAAAACACATAAACAAAGGTCTACATTTCAGAGCCTCTCCATGTTGAACTGGTTAAATGTGCATTAATCGTACCCTGCGATACATGAACAGTGTTGATCCTGCTTGTTGTCATCCGCGATTGTGGTGACCGACTGTAATATGAGACTTCTCCCGCTTGCAATTGTGATCTATAAACCCTCGCTTCGAGTTATTTATTTTTAAATATTTTATAAATCCCTCCATGGAATATTTAATTCCCATTTGGTGGCCTTCTGTGTCCAAAATTGTGCAAAAACATCATGGGACAAGGTTTTCACACTGCAGCTGTCATTGTAAGACAGTGAGCAACTCCGTTTGTTTGTCCGAGGGAGCAACAGTAACTAAGGGGGGCGGGGCTTACTGATAGGTCAGTTGTTATACTGGTTCTGCTTAAATCTCAAATATTGAATATATTCCAGAAAAGGAATCATAAACTAAATTGTTTACTGAAATTCTGTTGCAGAGTGTTCTGGAGAGCGTTTTCTGTGTATTTCACTCTCTAAAGCCTTCTGTTCTGTTTCATATAGATGACATGATAGAAGTAAAATCAGGGACTGCCACACCTCACCGCTCTGGCTCAGTCGGTAACTACCGGACTACCCTAAAGAACGACAGGAACGAGAAAAACGAATGTGAGGATGCAGCAAAGGGCGACGCGTCCGCACCCTCCACGCCTCCGATATCCGGAGGGAAAGCGGCAGAAGGCTCTCTGGCTTCTTCTCTTACCTCCTCAGTGGATTCCACAGGGGGAGAGATCCTCCCCCGCCCAGGAAGTCACACCATAGAGTTCTTTGAGATGTGCGCCAACCTCATCAAGCTGCTAGCACGATAACTTGTGGTTCCTCTGATGCCTTCTCTCTCACTCTCTTCTGTCTTCCCTCTCACTCTCTGGCTTCTCATCTCTTTCTTCTGGAATACTGTCTACCTCTTCATTCTCTGATATCTGTCATCATCCACAGCAGTCCTTCTATCTCTGTTCTTTTCGTCTCTCTTTTTCTCTCTCAGTGTCTTTAGAGCAATAAGCATGCGGATGAACTCAAGACTCCATGCATCCCACTCGCATGAACACACTGAATGGTCTGTGGCACTACAGTCGCCAGGATCAGCCTGTTTATGAGGATTGAGAAAAGGTACAAAGAGGAAAAGGATGGAGGTTGTTTTTTTTGTGCCACAGTTAAGATGTCAGAAAGGTTGCTAAGCCACTTTATAGTGTCTAAACTCTTTTAGAGATGGTTTTACAATTCTTTTCTGAGTTTTTTAGCAAGGATTTCCTTGCAGAGAGTGAGGCCTAGAGGTGCATTTATGAGTTATACACTGAGCTAGCTGTACTGTACACAATGCTGTTGCGATTCTTGGCGGACCAAGAGATATATATATATAAGAAAGAGCCCTTGTTAGGCATGTGGGACGACAAGTAAGACAGAAAGCACTTTTGCACAGTTTTACCTGTAAGTTTTTGTGGGCCAGTGTCAGAACTGGTTATCCCATTGAAGCGGCCTACTGGGAAGGGCACTCAATTAGGAGGAGCCGTCTTAAAAAGAGGGGCCAATTTAACGTGGTGGGCACTTTAACACAAAGGGACATCTTGATATGTCAGCCTTTCTTAAGGAAGAGACCAATATTAAACCCATTTATCCTGAAGGAGCACAGTGTCCTTGCCTCTGTTTCATAGATTTTTGTTTGTTTGTCACACCTTGGTCTTTTTTTCTATTCGCTCACATTTTACATAAATTTAAGTATATGCAGAATTTAAACATGCATTTGGATTTATATTTATCAGTGCTTTAAATGGGGTTGTAGATTGTATTCAAATTGTGATATTGGACTGGATTTTTTTTAAAGAAATATTTGATTGTATCGCTGTAAGATGTTTTATTCCATACACTGCTTTATCAAACTTTTTTTTTTTACTATCATTTTAGTTGTTTTACAAAACAGTGGTTGCTTGAAAAAAAAGTTCTCCTTAAAGAAAGAAATCAAATATTTTTGTATCCCCTCCACTTTTACAAATTAAGTCTCTGTAGTAAGACAGGCCCAGTATTAAACCTTTTTTTATGTTGGCTGAGATGAAAAAACACACAGCTGAGGTGTCTAATAAAGTCTCACCACAATAAAATTGGAAAAAAAGAGATAAAATTAGAGTTGAAATTTTGGCGCATACTGATCAATCTCCTGAGCGAATCATAGAGTCATGTCTTAATACTGTGTTTCAAAAGTCATAATCGTAAGATCATTAAATAGGAAAGTGCTTCCTACTTGCGTGTGACTTTATGTGCCCTCGTATGAGACTGTGTAATAAACAAAATTCTACAAAAGTCCACAAAGGAAAGAACTGCAACCTGTTAACAATGAATGAAATTATGTAGGAGCTTACTGACAGGAGTAATCCTCTTCTTCAGATCAGTTCTTTCAATGTATGTTTCATAGATGAAAATGAAAACAATATAAGTTTTAATTAAGTTGCTCTTGTTCATTTGCCTGCCCAGAGCTCCAACTATATTCAAATTAAATATCCCAAATTCAATGCTAAAAAAGCTAAGATGTCATTTTAGGTAATAAATTTATTCTATGGTATGTATGGCACAGCGTATTTACATTTTAAAGTCTGAATGTCTTAACACACATTCTTACCACATTAAAGAAATAACTCTTAGTTCAGTATCATATTCTCAAAAAGAAAAGGAGATTTAAGGCCAGTAATTCTGAATTGACCATCTGGAATTCTCGAGTCTTTGTTACATGTTAAGATCTAGTTTCCTAAAAGGATGATGTTGTTTTTGGTCTAAACTGCACTGTCATTTCAGAATCTCTGTTAATGAGATTTTTAGAGCTAAAACTTGACAATCTGTGCTTTGCAAGTCAGCTTAAGACAAATCCAGAGAAATTTAAATCCCCCTTTATTCCCACAGTTGGAGATCACCCCCCCCAAAGGTTATTCCCTGTGTAGATGTCTAATTCAAATATTAACTCTCTTTATCACTAGGGAACCGTTTCAGTGTCTCCACAGGCTGTTTATTCAAGCCATCGAAAAGAAGTTTAGAAAATCTGTTGATGTTCTTCTCTTAACTCCATTTATGTTGATTATCTGTGCAGAGATGCACCTCATGGAGGCTTGCCAATGTAATTTTACAGATAATTACTGATTATTTACAGTTGAAAAGATGATTTGTAAATACAACTGCCTAATAAAATGATACATGAAAAATGATTGTATTGTATCTTTTGAAAACATGGTGTATGTTGTCTAACTATATTTTTAAAGAAATGTTTGTTCACTGTTTGATAACTTCTTTTAATTAAAGTAGTAAACACACAGAGCTTTTAGGTCAGACTTCTCATTTTTTCTTCTCTTTTTTTTTTTTTTTTTTAAATTAACTAGTCAAATAGATACTTAAAATTAAAATCTTTTTTTAATGTATTCTAATATTTTTATTGAGCAAACAGGAACAATAAAACGGTAATTAAGTTTATCCAAAGGGTTAAACTTGTTTTTAGGCTAAGGATATTTTTATATACATTTTGTCAGGCCAAGTTGTCACACGTGTTTACAATATAATATATTTAATTTTTCATTATATTCATTAATACTTTTTATAATTAATACTTTTACAAAATAAGTCGTTACATTTTACGTTGTTGTGTTTTCATGGGTTGATAAGTTTCATGATTATTTTATAGTTTACATTTTACTAGAAATAGTCTGATCAATATCTTCTCTATAGACTTTTGTAGACCTTAAGGTATGTACAGAAATAGACTTTCTAAGCAAACCCACCTTTATTCACTTTAGTAAAATAAAGGCGGTCTCCACTATGTGTAGGCCTGTTACCGGTATTTATTGTGTTTCTTCCAATGCACATCTCTAAAGAGAGATCTGTACTTCAGAAAATGACCAGCAGATGTCACTTTAATCCCGAAGACATTTGTCGTTATTGGAGTCAACTTGAGTTTTGACAAAACATTCTTTTCTGATTCCTAACTTCTAAAATTTTGTATAGGATATGCAATTTACAGTATCAGGCTACATTTTGTAATTTTAATTAAATGTTATTTTTAAATATAATTTCTTTTTATACAAACCATATATAAATATATACCACAGAACCATACATGTGGTTATTTTAAATTTAAATAAGTACGAAGTTTTACGATTTTTTTACGAATTCACACTGACAGACCTCTGCTGCACACCTGCCGTAGTGCGTCATGGCGTAAGCAGCAACTCCTCCATACGCATATCTACAGAGAGCAGCATGGTAAAGTTACTCCAGGACTGGCTGCTCACGCTAAGCTTTCAAAACTGGAGGACTGTTTCAAGATAAACAACAGTGTTTAATTGTAAACGCAGAAGAAACTCTGAGCAGTGTCCGTGTTCATCTCTGAAGCTGGGCTTCGCTGTGGTATGTAAACAACAGACTCACCTGCACTAGTGCAGATGGGATAGCCTATCTTTTTGGAAGTTGTTCACTGTATTATTTAGTCGTTCCTTTGAGCAGTCCAAATATACATTGCTGCAGAGATGGCGTTTTTGAGTCTTTAAATATATGTAAATATCCCTTAATGTTTCAGAGAAATGTTTAGAAATATCTCAAGGCAAGGTAGAGTAATTATTGCTGCCAAAATACAAAGTATTAGTTATTGCAATCTGTTTAAATACCGTAAGTTATTAATGAAAAATGACTGTGGTATTAGTTAAGGATCTGGGCTCTGTGATACAGTTGAGCTAGTCTCAAATTAGTGTGTAATCCAGTGAGCCCAAAATATACTGGTCTGTACCAGGTGCAGATTTTGTCCATTATTGCACACATACATATTTTTCCCCTTAAAGAAGGCAGTATCCAGTAAAGCTAACCAGATTGCTTTTCCCTCTTTCATTGCATTCCAACAAAACAGCCTTTGTTTGTGTTTAAGGATTAGATTTTAGTTGTTTTGCTAGAGTGCTGACAAAGGTCAACAGCATGGGCATTTGTTACATTTAGTAATCAAGTTCATTTGTAGTTTTTGTCTGTTATCAATGTTTAGCAAATTATATGCATATTAGATGCATTAATGATTTATCCATGAGTAGTCATTTCAATTCATTTTTTTCTCTGCAGTGCAAAAACAACTGTATTTCTTAATATGTGCCAAAAAATGATACAGAACTTTGTTGTTCTCTTTCATCAGTTCTGTATTACATTCATTTTCTTAGTTGTTATTCTCAGATGTTACTTTATCCCCTAAAGCCTTTGTGCTTATATATATATATATATATATATATATATACACGTGTGTTCGTGGATCAGTGTGCGTCCATTCGTGTGTGTTGTGTCAATGTGTCTGTGTCCTCTCACTGCCAAGCAATTCAGCTGACACAATGCTTTACCCAAAGCAGGTCTCATGTTTCAGATATCTGTCTGCAGTGACAGTGCAAGCTTCTCCTTGTTTGCAGGGTCGCTTTCATTCTTCATTTCTGTCATAATCAGAAGGAAGTGACATTACGTTGTGGGCACATGAGCTGTTGCTTGTTGCTGTTATAATATATATTTTCAAAGCAGTTTATCCAAAAGACTGAGAAAAGAACCATTTTTTTAACA
This sequence comes from Tor tambroides, assembly GCA_021397915.2. NCBI lineage: Eukaryota > Metazoa > Chordata > Actinopteri > Cypriniformes > Cyprinidae > Tor > Tor tambroides. Next base: position 13,398 of record JAFVLL020015074.1, on the reverse strand, counting down.
ATCCCTTCATGTTTCACTATCATTGCCTTTCTCATTCTTTCAGCCTCTCTCTTCAGGTGGTGTATTGGAGAACTACAGACTGCCTACATTTCATATCTCCAGCAGGGGGCAGAATATGAAAAGATAATGAATCTCTGTTAAACATAAGCATAAGCAGACACAAAACATTCATCCTTCACCTGTCCAGTTTTATATTTTTGTTTATATATTGTTTGATTGAAGTGGCCTGAGTTTTAAATTGTTACATGAAATACAGCTTGCAGTCTGGATAAAACCCTACCTGGAACAGTTTCTTGTGGAACAAGGAAAGATTAATAGCAGAGCTCTGGTTGCAAAATTTTGTCATTGAGTAATATATAATACATTTTATCAGCTACAACAGGCACATCTTAGGTGATATGTTTAATGTGCTCTGATTATATATTCTTGTCTGTTTTTGTTTTCCCAGCATTTCCACTGCTGAGAAATTTAACAGCGGTACCATCAATCAACAGCTGCCATGACTCAAGAAACACATTTCCATCGGCAACGTAAGAATCAGCAACTCTGTTTCACCAATTATCACCAAAATGGTTTTGACTTGCATGCTCTCTTTTTTTCTGAATAACGCAAGGGGGTAGATTTGTTTGTATTTGATTGGGATTTTTTCTGTGTAAAGGCATGGTTAGTGTGGTTTTTATTCCTTTTCAAAGAAAATTTTTAGAGTGCTTGAGTGGATGAAAGAGGAAGGGAATAAAAAAGCAGTGGGTGGAGAGAAATGCAAAATAAGAGACTGAAGGCCTCCTGGAGGAGGAGAGCAGACAGAATAAGACAAGGACAGAGGAGTTGAACTTTCCTGGAACTTTATTAGATTTACAACTTTTTTTGTGGAAATTCTAATCAGCAGGTAAGAAAATGAATAAATATGTCATCTTTTAGATATGTTTAATTTTGATTGACATTTGAGGTTTTTAATAAGGAATGCATTTCACAGAAATCAGATACATTTTGAAAGTTGAAAATGTTGCCATTTGAAATGTTTCTAGATTATAAAGAACATGTATGTACTATTTTATTTTGAACTCTGAAATGGTTTTCTTTTTGGTTTCCGCAAGTCTCAATTTTGTTTTGTGATTTTTATATTGTGTTTTCATGGCATGTCAGTTCTACAGTCATAAATTTTCATGCCCTTGTCTTGGAAGTGTATTTTTAGCTTTTCCAAAAAAATATGATAAAGACACATTCATATTAAACTTTGTTCTCTTCCAAATTTCTCTGCTAAGGTCATCTTTGTCTTCTTTGTTTAAACAGACTGGAGTGAGATCCCTGCTGACACTTTCCAGAGTAGCCCGTTCAGCATCGATACACCATATGGGTACCAGCTTGACTTAGACTTTGTTAAATACGTGGATGATATTGAGCGAAGTGACACCATTCGCCGATTGCATTTTAACAAGCGGCCGGGGGTGGCAAATGCTGCCTCTGAGCCGCAACGCATCATAAACCCCACACACTGGACTTCCTCAGAGTCTTTGTCCTCGGTGAGCAGTGATGAAGCCAAGAAAACCTCTCCCTCTTCATCCTCTTCCTCTTCTTCTGTCAACAAAAGAAGACCACCACTTCCCCATTCCAAACCTAAATCTTCCAGTCAAAGACCAGAGGTCCCTCAAGACCTCTCAGTTACCTCTCAGAGGGATGAATATGGGACGCCTACCCCATCCACACAACACCCTACCCAAACCAAATCAAATCCTCTAGTAGAAAAGACTCTGATGGAAACATGCAAGCGTTTGGAACATGAGAAAGGCTCATCGCAGCAAGGACCTCCAGAACCACAGCCGCGGCGTAGACTGGCCAGTTTTGGTGGTCTTGGCTCTACCGGTACCCTGTCTCCATACACAAGCTGGAGTGCCCTAAATCAAGGTGCTAAGATGACAGTCTTAGACCAGCCCAGGCAAGGTACCTTGTTATTGGGGAGCAGCCTAAAAATAAGCCCCTCAAGCTCAGGCCGGGCATCTCCAGTGAGCGGTGTGAGCCCTCTCCACCTGCAGATGGTCAGGGATCAGATGGCAGCTGCTTTACGAAGATTAAAGGACCTGGAGGAGCAAGTGAAGGCCATTCCTGTCCTACAGGTGAAGATTGCTGTTTTGCAGGAAGAAAAGAGACAACTGACCACCTTGGTCAAGAGCCAAGATGAAGCTCAAAAATCTAGCTCTAGCATTGACAAAGATTTACAAGAATTGAACAGCAAACCAGCAATGGAGAGTTGGGAGCACAGTGCCATCTCTGGTCTGACGGATTTTCAACAGCTCAGTGTTGAAATGCAACTGCTTGAAAGGAAGATCCAAGATGCACGTCTTGAATCCTCAGCTTTCAAGATGATTGATCGAAAGTCTGTCGCAGTTGGAGATGACAGGCCCATCGATGAAGTCATTGTCATTCATCAACACAAATTAAACTTCAGTAAGGATGTTGCTGTCGATGCCAAACTTGAGACTCAGTCAGTGGCTGTCGGCATCACTGAGGCTATGCTCGGCGTGGTATCCGACAAGGAAGCAGAAACCGAGTTGCAGCAGCAAACCATCCAACATTTAAGTGACCGGGTTCAGATACTGGAGGCTGAGCTTAAAGAAGCAATGCTCAAGGCAGAAATGGGTAGGCTGAGGAGTGAACTGCGGGAAGCAGAAGCTAGAAACCGTGCTGACAAGAGTTCCTCCACACACCCGCAGGTAAACTGCGCCTCCACCCAGACTGAGTTGCAAACTCGCACTCTTGGGGTTGGAAACCACACCAACCTTGTGCATTCTGCTGTTGGAGGAGGACTAGAGCGGATTTCCATTGGTGTTGGAGCTTCCTGCAGACCTGAGATGAAGGTTGCATCTTCTGGCCCAGATACACCTATGGAAGAGTGGGAAGTGCGCAAAAGAGTAGAGCAAAAAGATCAGTGTATCGGAAGCAAGAGTGTGGCAACACACAGTCAAGGTGTTGGGACGACTGTGTGTGTGTGTGATGCTGCCACAATTACCTCTGAGACAATGGAGAACAAAAGGAGCGTTTCCCGCCAAACAGTTGGCTGTGGAGACTGCACGGTCGACGTGGATGTCAGATCTGTCAAATCACTAATTTCCCAAGGAACAGTCACTGACCCAGTTCGAAGTGTTGATCTGGGTGTGATGGCAATCCCTCAGACCGTGTCTCAGCGTACCAGCACAGCCTTTTGCACCGTCTCGCGCAGCACCAGCACTTTGCAAGCCTGTATCTCTGAAGCCAGCACCAACACAAAGCACACACTGACCAGGGAAAGACATACCAACACAGCACATGCAATGACCCGATCACTGGCAGTTGGAGATGGGAAGGTTTGCGACCGAGTGGCTGCTGTTCAGATGCGCTCTGTTGGAACCACTGCATGCTTAGATAGAGACACAAGCACCCCTGTTGTTCCTAATGTTATGACACGTGATGTGGGCGTTGGAATGGCAAATATCAATGAGAATATCCTCATCGGACTCCATACGCGGAACATTGCATGTGGTCCATCCCGTCTGCCAGATCCAGTCAAGACGCGTAGCATTGGCGTAGAAGTGGGGGACGGGAGAATACGCGACTCAGAGGGCCAAATGTTTGTGCAGACTGAGCCTGGACTTGACCATTATATAGATCGCATGCAAAAATTACTTAAAGAACAACAGGACCTATTAACTGACAGTCACCCTGGGGCAAAACATGAGGTCATTCTACAGTCCCATGGTGTTTTAGATAAACAAGTTGGAGGTAATAATGTGTATAATTTTTGTTTCTGCCTTTGAAAGCATTTTTTGGCATTTTAGATACTTGTGGTTTCAGCTGATTGCTTGCTTTCATTTTCTTTCTAACTTCCAGGCATTGCACAAAACCAGACATCAAATGAAACTTCAAAAGCTAAAGAAAAGAATCAAATGGAGTTGCAGATGTCTGCTGCTCTTCATGGTATGTATTATTTGTGTCAAAGGCAACTCAAGTCAGTTAGCAAGCAAAAGTATAGCATCCTGGTCTAAATGACTCCACCCGACTAAGAAGTGCATGCAGGACACAAAAAGAAGCAGAAAGGAGGAGGCTTTTTTCAGAGCAATCTTTTTGCATTGGAATTTGAACAGGAGGTGAAAATAGCACTCTCTGGTTTGTCTTTTGGCTGAATAAGCCCTACACTTAGAATATTTGGGTTGCTGTTGGCTTGTGGAATGCTCTCATGTCTTTTGGTATGTGGCAGACACAGGCATGAATACCATCCACACTGGAAGCCTGCTCTGGTTTTTGAAAGACAGGAATGTTTGTGTTTCAGGAGTCCTTATTACAGAATAAAAAGAGCCTTTAGCAGGTGTGTGTGTGTGGTGTATAAAGGAGTGTGTGTGCATGTTTAAGTGCTGTCATGGCAGTCCATGAACAAGAATGGAATGTTTTCAGGGTTTTTCAAGTTTTTTTTTACGTTTTTTTGATGGCAAGGATCCGCAAATATGAGGATTCCCTCACAAAATACTTAATTTCTTATTATTTATTATTTAAATATTATGTTGCAAGGAAAGGGAGATCAACTGTATGCAGATTTAATTTTATCCCCAAACTTCAGTTTAAAAACCTGTTTTAAGAATTCTGCAAAAAAATAAAATAAAAAAATAACAGCAGCAACAACAAGAAGCAATATCAAATTTTACTTGAAAATCTTTTTTGAGTCATATATTGTGACCCATCTTATTAATTTAATCAGGATGGCATAAATATGATGGCATTTCTTTCAGGCTCACCCAGTGATGATCGTTGTCTCAGGTCCATCATGAAAAGGAGAAGCACCAATCTGAAGTCCATGGATAGTATGAACCCTAAGCCTGCCTCACATGGGTAAATAAAAGCTTATTTAATCATAACTAAAAAATTCAGCTCGGTGTCCCATTTTTTTTCTTAATGCTAAACTAGAATTCTTTTACTAGATTGGTTGTGTAATTAATTTTGAATAATATGCATTGCTATTCATACCTATGCAATGTACATTTAATTGTACAATTAATCTCTCTCTTTCTCTCTTTGTATATACACAGAGGTACTGTGGACCCCCTGTCTGAGGGTGGTGATTCTGAGGAAGAAGAGCAGAAAAAAAGAGAAAAGAGGGAGAAAGAGGGGAGTACCAAAGATAAAGGGAAGATTCCCAAGAGAAAAGAAAGGTTCATGCTTCGAACAAGTTTTGTTTTATCAGTGCAAGATGATGCTGTTTAGGAAAACGTTATCACGTTACATTTGTTTTCTACTGTGTAGGTATAAATTTAGTGAGAAGATGCTTTCTGCCTGCCAAACTCTGGAGGTTCACCTCAGTGGCAGCAAGGTTATATCCAACAGAGAACTGGTGAGTTTCAGAACAGTAACAGAGATCTCTGTTTTAATGTCAGTGCTTTTACTGTTTCCAGGTTTTTTTCTTCTCTTCAGTTAGTAGTTACTATATAGTAGATGCTTTTACTTAGTCTGTAACATTTAAAAGCCCATTGAATGAATGTTTTGTACATCCTTTATTATCAGAGATGGATTCCCAGACTTGTATAGGTTCATTCATCTGCTTTGTAGCAACAACAACAGTGTTGAACCATCTCAGACAAATCTAGCTTTAGTGAGCAAACATATTTATGAAACTTGTGTCAATTAATTCTCAAGGCACAGAAATATATAACTCAACAACAGGAAAACAAAAGAAGGGCAAACCCAACTTAATTTATGATGTGTTGTGGAGCTGTATTTCAGTCTGAAAAGCTCAGTTGTTGATGTGTTCTATGTTTACTCACTCTTATCCCATAATTACCCACTGGCATATAGATCAGATTGTTCGGTACTCTGTGGTATTTTGGGAAGTTTAAAATTATAGTGTTGCTCAGTGTTAATTTTGGCAGGCATTTTTGATTTAGTCTTAGTCTTTATCTTGAGATGAAAATTCTTAATAGTCTTAGTTACATTTTAGTCATTTGAGTCTTTCATAGTTTTAGTCTAGTTTTATTCGACGAAAAGTCATTGCATTTTTGTCAACTTTTAGTCACACTGCAGTTACCAACATTTATTTTGGTAGCTATTTTATATGTAGTATTCAAACAAAAATAGTCATCAGTTCTTCTCTCTTTAGACCAAATCAGTTAAGTTTATGAGAAATTTGAATCAAGGTTTGAATTTGGAAAAACTGGAATAAATTTTCATTTTTTGGTAGAGATACAAATTAAACTCATTTTTCAGATACAGTAGGTTTACTTAACAAGTATACATTTATTTAACATCTTTTGTTCGTTAACACTGATGACACAGATAATTAGGAATGCTATCCATTTAAAACAGAAGGTATGCATGTAATAATGACACTCAGTTTTCACCCACCTGTTTACGCTCACTTAAGCCATAACCGACTGTATTTACGTGAGATACTCTGACTCTACACGATAGACGTGTGGACTGCTGTGTGTGTATTTGAGCGCTGAGAACTGATCGCGCGCTGTATGAGAACTGAAGACGTGGAGCGTGCGCGAGAGAGAGCACTTCTATCAGCGCGATTCCACCTATCCCGCCTTCACTAACTTTAAGTTAATCGACAACGAATTGTGACTCCCGGGAAAAACGGGACGTCTGGTCACCCAGGCCTTAACCCTTCGGGGGCTGAGGCCATTGTTTCAGATGGCTAGTTCGCGTTTTGGTGGCCTAGCAGTCTAGTGAGGCTGCCATACTGAGACTAGATATGCAAACGCCCCTTATCCAATGACAGAGACGCACATTTTGGAAGCCAAGACAGTTAACTTAGCCTACAGGATGTATTTCGAATGTCTGGTAGTCCTCAAATAACATTTTAGTCCCGTCTCGTCTTGTTAACGAAGACGCCGTATAAATTTCGTCATAGTTTTTATCATTGGATATTAGTTTTAGCTCGTCAACGTCTCGTCTTAGTCACAGAAAAAACGTTCGTTGACGAATATTTTTCGTCGTCGTCTTCGTTGACGAAATTAACACTGGTGTTGCTGTATTTTCTTTCTGTGTTAAAAGTCATTTAAACCTGCTTCATTTATTTGGTGTCATTTTGTTCTTGCTGTAGTATGTCTAAAAAGTTTCATTTTAGTTAGATTTATTTATTTACTTATTTATTATGCATTTTATCTGTTTGTCTTTGTAAAAGCGTTCCTGTCTGAGCACAGTGCAGCAGGAGTGGTTCTGTGTGTCCAGTCAGAAGAGGGCATGCCCACAGATCGTGGAGGACTTCCTCTTCGCTTGTCGCCATGTCTCGCCTGATGTCCTGTGCTATGTGGCCAACATGGCTGACCAAAATGGCAACACAGCCCTCCACTACAGTGTGTCACACTCTAATTTCAGCACAGTAAAGATTCTGCTTGCTGCAGGTACCTTGAAACTTATTAACCTATAATCCTAGATTAATCTGTTGTGAAGTAGCACACCAGATCACACTTTTCTGTTCATTCTATGTATCTTTCTTTAACTGTATTACTATTTATTTAGCTGTACTATTATTACTTTTTATTTAGCTGTATTAGTTGTGCATGTTGGTTCTGCTTTGAATATTTCAAAACCAAGTATATACTTTTTAAATTCTTTTATTCAGCAAGAATCCATTAAATAAATGGTTTTCTAATGACCTTTCTATTCATGAAAGAATGAATACTTTTGAGAATGATTTCTGAAGAATCATGTGAAACTGAAGCCTTGAGCAATGACTGCTGGAAATTCAGCGTTCCATCACAACAATAAGTTACATTTTAAAATCTATTAAAATAGAAAAGTTATTTTAAAATGTAATAGTATTTCACAATATTACTGTTTAGCTGCATTTTTGATCAAAAAGCTTTGGGGAGTTTGAGACTTCTTAAAAAAAAAAAAAAAAACCCTATATATAATACACACACACACACACACACACATATATATATATATATATATATATATATATATATATATATATATATATATATATATAATTTATTTATTTTTCTTTTTTTTCCTGTTGAGAGACACTCTCAAAAGGGTTTAAAAAGGGTTCCAACTGTGGATAATTCATTTGGTCTTAATTCCTTCTCATGCAGGAGTATGTAATGTTGATCATCAGAATAAGGCCGGTTATACTCCCATAATGCTTGCCTCCCTGGCTGCCGTGGAAACAAAAGATGACATGATGGTGGTGCGAGAACTCTTCAGCAGAGGAGATGTTAATGCCAAGGCCAGTCAGGTATCTGCTTGTCTATGTTTTTGACTGAATATTGAGCTATGTTTATATGAGTAACTGAGAAAACTGTTTCTACCCATGAGTATCTGTGTATCATTTGGTGTTTTGTGTACTGTTTGCTCAATAGGCTGGTCAGACAGCTCTCATGCTAGCAGTCAGTCATGGGCGTATAGATATGGTCAGGGCTCTGCTGGCTGCTGGGGCAGAGGTCAGCATCCAGGATGATGAGGGGTCAACTGCTCTAATGTGTGCTGGTGAACACGGCCATGCTGACATTGTCAAACTCTTACTGGCCCAGCCAGGCTGTGATGCCACACTGACTGACAATGTGAGTGACCACATGGCTACCTGAGAGAAAAGATTTACAGTAATGATTTCATATTGTCATTTGTGTTTTAAATTGATGTTCTTGTTTAAATTTGTCTGTGTGCTTTCGCTTGGTATGTTTTGTGTCTGTGTGCTGGTAGGATGAGAGCACTGCTCTGTCCATTGCTCTGGAGGCTGGACACAAAGATATCGCTATGCTTCTCTATGCCCATGTCAACTACTCAAAGGGCCAACCTAGGGTATGACTATTCTACATTTGTACTCTCTTATAACATTTTACTTACTTATTTGTAACATATTTTTTTTACCAATTACTCACATTAGCTGCACAACAGTTTCTGTTTGTGTGTGTGTGAATGCTCATCCACAGGGTTCCCCTCGAAGCAAGACTCCACCTGTTGCACGCATAAGCTCTTCTGATTGATATGACATTTTCCCATGCTCTCTTCATCCATTCAGACATCCCCTCTGAACGACCTGTTCAATCATATGACTGAAATGAATGCGACAGGTTATGTTTTCCAACAGGTGTAATATTAAAGAGAGCAGTATTTTCAAAAGTGCAGTGCACTGTTGGTATTACAAGCTGCATCATTTATTTTCTTCTTTACTGACAGTTATGTTTTCCAGATATAAAAATACCAGTTATGCAGACTGACAGTAATAAAGACCTACTATAATAGGAAACTGCATGTTTTATATATTCATTTTAGGTGATTATATAAATGTATATGCATTTTAGGATTATATACGGGTTTTTTTTCACATTTTAGAAGCTTGAATTAGTTTCTTGTAATATATATTTTACCAAGTAGGCTATACACTATTCACTTCCAAAATCTGAAATCTAGATTTTAAAAACTCTTAATTAAAATGAATGAAATGTAAATGTCATGTTCATATATAAGTAAATAAATACGTGATTACATCCCCACCTTGTGTTTACTGCAAATATTGCATTACTTTGCTCTCTTTTTGTTTTAGATCTGTAGAATTCATACAGTTGTAATGCCATCTAATGGTGAAAAGCTGGATTGCAGATGATCAGCAGACATGAGAAAGGTCGTGCTAACTCTAAGGAACTAATCTGCAAAGAAATATTATTCATTTTATTATTATAACATTCGAACTGACGAAAATCAGAGCGTAAACATACCCAATGCTTCAGTAGTTCGTTTAGAATCTGAACCAGTGAGATTCATGAGTGCAATTGAATTGGTTCTTTTGAATCGGCCGAACTAGTTGAAGACCTAAATCGTTTTGCGAATCGGTCTGAATCATTTGGACTGATCACTGAACTGATCCTTTCCCACTTCGTGAAACGGTTAACAGGATGCTTTAAAACAGAGAACCATAAGAGCGCAGGAAGTGGATATTTGCCTACAATTAATTAACACCTGCATATGCTGCGACTGCAGGTAAAGACATTTTCCTACCAAAAGAGTATCAAAACATTACACGAACACATTAAAAGTAACATGTAACATGAATAAGTGCCGTGGTTTTATCATGTAAATGCTGGAATTCACACGATTTTAGCCCAGATTTACAGACTCCGATTTTTTTAGCTGATTCCATCAGTTGGAGGTTATCAAACATTTTTGATATTTTGAGCCGATTTTAGAACACGTGTTTTCGTTTGTTGTCACGCATCTTCTTTCTAGCAACAAGGCACACATTTCTGCTTGAGTTTGTTTATCGGAACAACTTTAAAGTCTGGTAGTGTGTGATCCACAGTCCTTTTAGTGTGTGATGGACAGCTTTTGCAAGTCGGTAAGTAATGCCCAGTGTTTTAAAATCTGTTGAGATTTTAAAAGTCGTGTAGTGTATTCCAGTCTATGCAACAAAAGAAATGTGGAAATTACGTGGAATTTCACAGTGACATTATTTAGTTCTTGTGTTTCCCATGGGGAACTTTAGCTGGTCCCCTGGAAGCCAAAATATCTTAAAATGTTGATCTTCGCCTGAACTGTATAATTCATTTTTTTAGATTGAAGAACAGAAAATGTGGCTTTTGAAAACCTTTGGCCTTCTTGAGGCATATAAGAAATCAGTGTTCAGTAGCACAGCCGGCGATGAGCTAATTTTACCAGTCTCTGCCGCTGTCTGCTCAGGAGGGAGCAGCTCCCACACCAGACACTGATACAGCTGCTTAGAATGCTTTCAGTGGTGCATTTATAGAAACTGGTCTGGATATGTGAACATATGCCATTTGACTGTGATCTGCTCTTTTTAACCCCATAGAGAGTTATGGTGTCCCAACCCGAACAGATGGGTAATTATTACTCTGATAAGAAATGCCACTCCATGGCATTCACATGCAGTGTGAAGGGCGTTTGATTGTTCGGACATCATCTGAATTTAATACTTGTCATGAAGAGCTTATCATTTAGAATTCAGTTGTTACAACTGGATATTTTCTCCACTGAAAACATGACAAAACTCCAAAAACTTACATAGAGCAAAATTAGTATGGACTACTTTTATGATACTGCTTTTCAGTGGCATTTCACAAATCTTAGGAGAGGATCTCACGAGAACCATGATTCTGAAAAATACATCAGATAATCAAAAAAAAAATAAAATAAAAAATTGTGCCTAAGTACATATGTATCAGTCGGATGTCTTTTGCCATTTTATTGCATCTATAAAGTTACAATCTATAAAGTTTTATTGCATATATATAAAGTTACAAAATATTAGACTTCATATTTTGTTATTAAGAACCACTGGCCAATTTTTTTTTTCTTTTTTATCTATGATTTTTTTAAGCTTAAAAACTCCATTCGTCATTCATTATAACTGCATGGAAAGGAGCAGCTACTACATTTTTCAAAACTAATTCTTTTGTGTTCCACAGGAAACAAAAAAAGTCTTTCAGGGTTGGAATCAACTTGAGGGTGAGTAACTGATGACAGTTTTTTACTAACTAATCTTTTAAATGAAATCCTGTGTGATATTGCATTCTACTGCATAATGACGATCGATTGGAGCCCATTTTTGAGGCTACACAATCATGTTTGCAATTGGTAACATGACAAAAAAGAATTCTTCACAAAAAGAGGGACATTTATTTTAGAATAAGGAAAGAAATTTAAAAAGGAAAACTGCTGACATTCAAATCTTATGTAGAATCATAAGCTGTTGTGAAAAAGCTGTAGCTGTTGTGAAAAAGAAAATAGATGGCTGTCAGATAAAAGGCAGCCCATAGTATTACACAATATCTTGTGGTGAGAATTGAATTTGAAGACTGTCTCTATTCAGGTTAGCTTAGAGGATTTGCTTTTTTGTGTAGCTTTTATATAACATGACATGGTACATCTATGTTTTTGATACCTGACATATCACCTATGTGGATGCATGCATGGGCTTACATTAACTTCTTTGATTATAGTTCAGCATGTCTTTGGATTATGTAGCTCAGAGACTCATTGTGTTTGAGATTGTTCAGCTCAGTGTGTCTGTACGACAAAGTGCGTGTCTGTGTTTTGTGATGGAATGCTATAGCATTACAGCTCGGTGCGGTCTGCAGCCAGTAAAACGTGGTGTTGCCATAGTAACCGCCTGAGATATTTTACCAAAATGCCCTTGTCAACCTGATAGCAAAACATGCATATGAAATGTAAAATTATGACAGCGGGTAATCGTACCACAACACATGCATACACTAAAAACCTGCTCTTCCGTGATAAAACAATACCGATACTTCTCAGAGGCTTGTCAAGGATATGATTAGATAAGATTGTTTGATAAATTAAACAATGGCTTTTGTAATGAAGCTGTTGCCATGGCAAATGTACATGAACAATGTTGCATCTTAAAACTGCATCTGATTTTACACAGACACTTAAGAGGCATATTTCATTCATGAAAATGATTAAGGAAAATATTGAAAGCAGAAATATGACTCATCACAGGGATTTCTGATGACAGATGGCCATTTAGCCTCCGAGGAAATTTTGGCAATTTATTAAACTGAACTTTCATAATGGATTTAAAATCAGATTGCATAATGCTAAAATTGATAACACATGACATTATATAGTGTTGATTTTATGTACTATCACAAACTCTTCTAAGTTTCTTTGCTGTTCACATGAAGAGTTATTTGTCAGGTTATGGTCTCTTGCAGAGATTAATTTTAACTAGAAATATGATAAACACATGGCCAATTTTATTTTTATTGCTGTATGTGCCCCTGATACAAATATCTCAGCTTTTTTTCTCAGGGTCTGTTTTGTCTATTTCAATTATTTACTTTATAAAGCACATTTTCACACCCATACCAATTCAGTAACATCATTTCAAAATGAATGTGTCTCAGGTCTGCCATCAGCTGATTATATTTGACCATGAATACATTCCGAGTAATATCAGGACACCGCTGAGCCCTTGCAATAATACAGCATAAAAATAATTAAGCATATGCCACGTCTGTGAGCTACATGTGAAGCTACTTTACAAGTTATTAGTCTCAGTTCTCAAAGGGAAGCAGACAGAAACTATTATGTTTTGGACTATCTGGTAATATTTATAGCCCCAAATGATTTCACCAGAATCTCTATTCTTTTTTATGTCGTAAAAGCTCCCAGACGCAGATACAAACATGCCATTAGCCAATTTATGTGCGTGTGTATTTCAGAGTGTGTGCAACACAACATTAACAACCCTGGAATCCTCTCAAGATGTCAGTAAAGCTTGCAAAAAAACATCTGCAAAGGCACAAAAATGGAGCCCGCTTCTTTTAACAGAAGGGCGGTTAAAAAAGACTGAAGGAGAGCATAAAAGAGAGGGAGACGGGAAAGGGAAAAAAGGAAAAGAAACCAGATTGCGACAGTCGATATTAAAACATGCAGTGAGTGAGA